>WSPJ01000042.1:108858-164071 GCA_009764595.1 Geothlypis trichas
CATGTTGGCCACCCCCTACTTACCGGGTCAGTAGTTAAATAAATGCTACTGGTTTTCGACTGCCAGCCCAGTCCTGAGCCAGCACCCCAAATGCTACTCCTGCCTCCGTGTTAACGAACAATTAAAAGGCCTCCAACATCCGGGAGGCTTAGCACGGGGCGTTAGCTAATCCTCTTTTAATTGTTCTAATGATTCATCATCCTTCTCAGTCCATTTTATCACACCTTCAGCAGTTAGTTTTCATACAAAAATTTTCCTTACCACTAAAGTTTTCAATCCATTGTCTGCAGTATCCTACGAGACCCAACAGCTGCCTGATTTGTCTCTTATTTCTTGGGGGAGGAAGGGAGAGGATCCCCTTAACCCTCCCTGGGCTCTAATGTCTTTAGTTCCTTTACTGAGTCGGTTGTCCGTAGATACTTTACTTCTTTCCTCTACAATTGCAGTTTGCTTTTAGACACCTTCAGCCCCTGGATGCTTAAAAAGTTTAGAAGCTTAATGCTCTCTTTCCCTAACTGATTCTTCGCTCTTTCCAGCAATTAATAAGTCATCTACATATTGAACAAGGGGTTATCCTTGGTTCGGGGTAAGGATCTCATTATTTGCTCTAGTGCCTGCCCAAATAAATTTGGAGATTCAGTGTGCCCCTGGGGAAGTACCATCCACCTTAATTGTTGCTTTTGTGGGTATCGGGATCTTCCCATTACAAATGCAAAATAATCTCTACATTCTTCTTTAAGGACATGCCCAAAAAGGCAATCTTTTAAATCTGTACACTATACCACTGATCATCTGGTGTCAATTGACTGAGCAATGTATGGGGGTTTGCTACTACAGGAAACCGGGCAATGGTTCTCTTATTTATTTCCCTTAAATCATGTATGAGTCGGTATTTCCATCTGGTTTTCCTTACAGGCAGGATGGGGGTGTTGAAGGGGGACATGCAAGGTTTCCAAGAGCCCTTGTTGTATTAAACCGTTCTACCTCTGGTTTAGTCCCCTTCGCCCCTCATCTGACATGGGATATTGTTTATTCTTACTGGGATTTCTGGTTTTGAATTTTGACTGTGAAGGGCTCTATATTTAATCTTCCTACTGTATCAGGGGTATACCAGACTTCTGGGTTGATTTTCTCTTCGTCAGTGACCCATAAGGGGCACAACCTTGACTTTCAACTGTTTTTCTTCATATTTACATTTATCCCTAATTCCACCATTAAATCTCTTCCTAATAAATTGTAATCAGCTTCGGGGACTAATAACAGTGATCCCACCCCCCATTTTCTTCTTCTGATTCTATTAAAACATCTTCAATTACAGGAACCTTGAAAGGTTCTCCCCTTGCCCCAATAACCTGCACTGTGGAAGATGAGATCTTGCATCCTGGGGGCAAAGATTGAAACTGTTGATCTCTCGGCCCCTGTATCTACAAGGAAGGTTATGGGGGTGTGCTGAGGACCCACTCTGAGTTTTACCAAGGGCTCCGATGACATTTGGGTCCCCAATAGATAGAGCCCTTGACCTCCCTAATCCTCTTTAAACAGTTTCTCATCTCTAGCCTCTTTGACATTCCCTCTTCATGTGTCCTTTTCCATTATAATAGTAGCACACTGCTCCTTCTTTCCCTCCAGTTGGGGGCCCTCTAAATCCCGGGGACCTCTCCTCAGGCCATTTCTTTCCCAGTGGTGGAGGGTTGTTTCGCTGTCCCTCCCTGACTGCCACCACCATCATCGAACTTGCCTTTATGTGCCTCCTCCTCTCATCTAACACATACCTTCTGGGCACCCTAAGCAATTCATCAAGTCCTCTGTCCTGCCAATCCTCTAACTTTTCTAGTTTCTTTCGAACATCATCCCATGATTTAGCTACAAACTGTGTTTTCAGGAGTGCTTGCCCCATTGGCGTTTCTGGATCCACCCCTGAGTATAACTGAAAGCTTTTCCTTAATCTTCCAACCATTCAGTGTGGGGTCTCGTCTTTTCCTTGGCATTCTTTGAATGCCTTGCTTATATTTTGTCCCTGGGGCACAGCCTCTCGTATGCCCTGGATTATGATAGCTCTTAAGTCTGCATATGACCACAGATGGTTGGGGTCCTGATTGTTCCAATTGGGATTTTGTAAGGGCCATTTCACATCAGCCGTGGGACCTTGAACATGTTGGTGTCCCAAATCCTCATCCCAGCTCTTCTGATCATCCTTCTTTCCTCTGTTGTAAAAAGGAGCCTAAAATGGACTGCATTTCCACCCAAGTATATAGGTGTTTGGTCCTAGGAACTGATCCACTCTTTCTGCTACTCCTATGGGATCTTCTAATAATTTTCCCATTTCCTTTTTGAACTCTCTGACATCCCCTGAATTAAGGGGAACAGAGATGATTCCTATCCCTGCTTGGGGCCCTCCATTGCTATTTCCCCCGAGTGGAAACAGTCCACTATTTTCTCCTTCCTCAATTAATGATTTAGTCTGACTACAGGTGCACCTACGGCAGATAGGGGACCTCTCATGGGGGTTGTCTGCTGGTACGTGGGTTCTGGGGAGAGGGGGCAGGACTGGGGTAGTACAGGGGCTGCCGGTGGGGGAAGATATGGAGGGGGGATTTAATGTAACTTCTTCCTCCTGTTGGACCTTTTTTCCGATTTTCAGCCTGTGTGTTTGAAAGGGGGAAAAGTCTAGCCATTGAGTTATTACTTCCAATTAACCAGAGTTTAGCATATTCAATTTCCCCCAGGTTAATGGGTTCTTTGGAATTTACATATATGTTCAAAGCCTGGCAAACCCAGTCTTCAAACCATCCAAACACTGGCCAATATACGCTCCCGGAGTTCAACTTTCTTCCTCCCCACACTATCATACAGTAGTTTATCATCTTTGGTTTATCCTTCCCTTTTTAGAAGGAAAATCATCCCAATACCTGATCATTAACCCTAAGGGACTATCTCCTGGTATCGGGGGTAACGAAACCTGGGGACCCTTCGCCATGGGATCAGAAGGCTTGCTTTTCTTCTGTCCCATCCTCCAGAGCACTGTCACACACACAAACACACACGCGCCCCTCGTTCGTGGCCCGGTCCCTCGCGGGCAACAGGGAAACGCACTACAAGAGGGTCCCTCTTGCCTCCCCGCAACTGGACGTCTCACTTGCTGTGCTCTGGGATTCCCAACCCAAACCGAACGGTTTTCTTCTTCAACTTATACTCACGCTTCCTGCGTCTTCATCTGGACCTTCATGCACAAAGATTACAGGGTCACCAGTATACTCTTTTGCTTGCTCACCCAATTTAGGTTCGTCAGGTCCAGGTTACTGGGTGGCCCAAGGATCTCCGGGGCCCACCAAAAGGGGTGCGGGCGCCTCCCCAAAGTCTCTGGCCCTGTTTCCTGGATCCCAGTCACGGCACCATTTGTTATAAAGAAGAATCTTAGCCCTGTAAATTTCTTTTTCCAATCAGAATTTATTCGATTATAAAGCAAGCAGTGACAACCAAAATTTCAGCGGCTGGCGGCTGAGAGAAATCTGCTCTCAAAAGTCTGCAACCCCCTTTCTGGGGCTCGGTCTTTGTATTTCTTCTCCTCCGGGATGACGTATCCTGTTCTGGTGGTCTTGAGGGGGGGGCTCTGCTTTGTTCGCTGGGTGGACTTTTCTTATAGGGCATAACCATAACCATATGTTTCCAAAAGCACTATACATTTTCTGCAAGCTAAGCAATTCTAAGCACTATACGTTTCTGCAAGCTAAGCAATTCTTGCCCAGTCGGCCTGGGGAGGGAGCGGCGATTGGCTGGGAGGCCGCCCGGCGGACACGCCCCCTCCTAGAAAAGGGGCGGCGTCAGTGGCGGGGGGGAGAAAGTAAACACAACCGGCCGGGCCTGCCTGCGGACCGGCCGGGGCGGGAGGGGCTCCGCGCCTGACGCGATGGGCCCGGCGCGGCCGCCCCCGGGCAGGAGCACGCGGGGCGCGGGGTATCCTCTCCCCCGGCCCCTGCGCCGGACTCGGGCCGGCCGCGCGGGCGGCGCTCCCCCCTCGCCGACTGCGCGCCGCCCTCGGGGGGCGGCGGTGAAGGACCTGCCCGGCGCCCCGCTATTTATTCGCCCCCCACGCCCCCTTCCTCCTCCGCCCCGCTCTGTCCCGCGCGGGCGGGCCATGGCCGCCGGCGGCGCGGTCGGCCCGGCGGACGAGCGGTGAGGGCGGACGGAGCCCCCCTTGTCGTCGGGGGGCCGCACCATGTCGGCCGTCGCGTACGTGGACTTCGTAGCGGCGCAGTGGGTCTCCATCTCCAACCGCTCCGCCGTGCCCGAGGCGGCGCGGCTGAAGGTGCCGGGCGAGGGGGAGGCGGCCGGGAGCTGCGCGACCCCCGCGACGCTTGGAAGGACTACTGCGCCCTGCTGGCTATCGCCAAGAGTCTGCTGGAGTGAACAAGTACCGGCCGCTGCCCGCCCCCTCCGTCTGCGCTGACAGCCTGGAGAGCCCCGACGAGGACGCGGGCTCCGACAGCGACGCGGCCACCGAGCAGGGTTCCAGCCCGCCCCGCATCCCCCCGCCGGGGCCGCTCCCCGTCTGCGCGCCGCCGGGGCCGCCCCTAAGGGGAAGCTGGCGGCCGAGAAGAGGCACAAGTGCCCCTTCAGCGGCTGCTGCAAGGTCTACGGCAAATCTTCCCACCTCAAGGCGCACTACCGGGTGCACACAGGTCAGCGGTGGCGGAGGGAAGGGGGCGGGAGCGAGCGCTTGTCCTCGAATGAACCCGGCCAGCGGCGCGCCCGGCATCCCCGCGCACTCCCGCTGCCCTGCCGCGCCGCTCTGGCTTCGCTCGGGGCTGGCTCGTGTGTCCCCCTGCTTCACGCCCCCTCTCTTTCCCCCGGCTCTCATCGGCGCCCCTTGTCCGGCGGGAGCCGGCGGCCGCCCGGGCGGGGCTGCGGCAGCGCCTCCCGCCGCGCCCTGCCCGCCGCCCACCTGCGCCGGCCGGGAACCGGCCCGGGCCCCGCCGGGCAGCGCGGGCCGGCGGCAGATGCCGGCGAGCGGAGCGAACTCGGCGCGGCTGGGAGGGGAGGATGGCGGCGGGGGCCGCCGAGTTCGCTCGGGGCGTCGGCGAGGGAAGCACAGGGGCGGCGGCATTCGGGTTTCCTGCCGCTGTAGGGTCAGAACTGGGCGCCCATTCCGTAAGGGAGGCGAGGGCAGCGCCGTCCCGCCCGCGCCCCTCTCGCTGCTCCCGCCGTCGGAAGCCGCGGCCTGGGCCGCAGAGTTGGCGGCGAGCTCTGCCCGGCTGCGGGGACTGGATGCCGCGGGGCCGTGGCGCCGGAGCAGGGGCTGCCGGGGCTGCCGGCTCCGCTCGGGACGGGGCGGCGGCGGCCTCTCCCTGAGCCTGGGCAAGCGGCACCTCTGGGGCTTGCGGACACACCCCCTCCGGCGGGCGGCATGGGCGCGCTCGGGGAGCGCGACAGCTGGAGCCGGTGTCGGGCGCTGGAGCTGAGCACCGCCGGCTGCTCCCGAGCCGCCCCGGCGCTGCCCGCGCTGCGCCGCCGGCCGGGGCCATTGAGGCGCCGGACAGGGAGGACCGAGCCCGCTCTTGCCGGCGGCAGCGCCTCGCACTATCGGTTACCGAGATCCAGGTTTGACGCGTTCCACAAGGGCTTCATTCATCAAGCTGTGTGCTCCCATTCCCGGCCCTCGCCCGGGCGTCTCGGAAGGTGTGGCAACATGGAAACCTGAAGATAAAACGTATCTGCGGCAGCCTAGGCCCAGGGGGACAGCAGCTGCAGACTTCCCTGTTCGTTTGTTGGTTTTCGTTTTGGTGGGTTTTGTTTGTTTATTTGTTTAGTTTTAGACCTTCAGTGCAAGTGATTGAATAAAAACCTTTATGGGTCTGAATTGCTCTTGGGATCATAGTGGAGTACAAAATGCTGCTTTAAAAACGTTCTGAATTAAAGGGTTGTGTTCAGGAACAGAAAAGCGTGAATAAAATGAGACAAACACTGCCAAGGCATTCACATGCCTTACATCAGTTCTGTCAATGACGGTATACTTTTGGATTTTGTATATTGGTGGTGATGGTTAGCGGTGTGATACAAAGTGAGTTGATCACCCAAGGAATGTACCGTCAGGCATTGCTGTAGAATTTAATATGGATTGGGTAGGATATGGCCACATCTGAGCTCCAGCTCGGCCTCCATTGCTCCGTTCACCGGTGTGCCGAGGTGTGCATGCACTGCAGAGGAAGAGGCTCGGGGCTCCTTGCTGACCGGTGCTCTGCTGGCACATCTGCTGGGTGCTTAGCTCTGGAGGCTGGAGAGAAGGGGGTAGGATTACTGGATATGGCTCAGCCATGAGCTCTGCTGTTAGACTTTCTCTCTGAGCTGGGAAAGAGGATGGTCAGTGGTGACCCTATGCTGACCTCATGAGCAGTGCCAAGAGTTGTGTTACCAGCTCAGAGACTGCAGCTCAGATGCTCTTTTGGAGGCTGAGTGTAACTGGTGGTCTCCAAAATGTTGTCTCATAAGTGACAAAGAAAACGTTAGTATCATTTCCATTTACTGCCCCACGCTCAAATATCTACCCTGATAAGAGAACCAGAATAGATGTTGGCTGAGATAGCATTTGTGTGATGACATGTAAATTAATGTACTGTACAACCCACACAGCCTGCTGTAAGCCGTAGTGTTATAGTAAGTACTGCTCAAGTGGTATGAGGTTTAGCATGTGATGCTCCCAAGTGGGTGGCCTTAGCTCCAAGTATGAGGCATTTGACTCAGAAACACTGATGTACTGTCGTGGTAGTTCTGTGTGATTAAAATCACTGCAGACATCCAGGAATAATGAATTTTCAGAGCTTCCTAATGTGAAGTTAATTGTAGCTGAAATGCTAAATGATACTGATAATGTTATTTTTATAGATGACAACAATTCCTTAGCAACAGTGGGATTCAATGGGACCTCTGGAGTTATTCATAACTATATTACAGAGCATTAATGGGCCCTCCTTAGTACCATTTTATTTCCTTTTTTTCAAATAATGTCTCTCTCATCTGTCTGCCATTTTTCACCAGGCCATCAACTAGGATACTTGCTGCAGTGTAGCCTTTAGTGGAAATAGGTGCACAGCCACCAGCTGAAGCTTCCTGGTATTAATTTTTAATATTTAATCCCAGTATTTCTGTCTTGAAAATGGCTTAAGGATTTCTGTTCAGACGCATGAACTTGTGCGTACTCACAGTTCTCTTTAATCATTAGTCCTAACCAAGCAAGTTGGGAAGCTCTAGATCCTTCTTTCTGTGTAGTGGTTGGGCATCTGAAAACTCACCAGTTCATCTTTGGTAGCCTAATGCAAAGCAAGAAACAAAATACCAAATCAAGGTAGAAGAGTAGAAGGCAAAAACCTGATTCTGAGAGGTTAGAGGTCTCTATCTTATTAATCATTCTTTAAACTTGTTGTTTCAAAGATTACGTATTTCAGATAATAAAAATGTCTATATAACTGTTTGCTGGAAGTTCGGGCCTTTGATAATGCTAGTTCAATTTCCAGGAGGTCCAAATTAGCCATCCATCAGAAGTTGTCTTTTGAGTTGATCTTTACAGAAAAAGATCAGCAGATGGCACTGCACGTCCTGCTTGTGCAAGCAGTCCCCTTGCTTGTGCTGTCGGGCCTGGGTGACACCCAAGCCCTGGAAGTCGTACAGAGGTTGGGAAAAGGTGAGGGACCCATCTAAGCAAGAAAAAGACAAGCAACAGCAGATAAGCAGAGTTACCTTCAAAATGAAGAAGAAACAGAAATTCTCTAAATAGGTGGGTATAGAGGTTTGGTTATGACAGGTGTAGGTGTTTAGTGCTATTATTAGCCTTAAAGATTGAGAAGGGGGAACAGCTTAATGGAGCGGGATGTGCAGGCCAGGAGGTTTCCAGGGAAAATGAAGGCATACAGCAAAAAAGCAATCTCAGTCAGGAGGCCTGGCCAGGGACTGCAGGGCAAAGGGCAGGGAGAGAAACTGGCAGGAGAAACAAGCTGTACGAAATTCATGTTGCTATGATGTGGTAAGTATAATCCAGTTAAAGGGTGCATTACCACTGACACTAGATCTTCTCTGTTCCTCCTTCCTGACCAGAAAGATACCATAACAGTAGCTTGTGAGATGCTTCCTCCTGCTAGACTTTGAGGAGTGTGCTTGCCTGGGGGAGGCTGGGGATTGATGGGAATTTCCCATACACGTCAGATGCCCTTAATTGAGAGTTTAGATGCTCAAATCCAGATGTGGGAAAAGTTCTCCCTCATCAGCTCAGCTTTCCAGCCAACTGTATCATCATGTAAACTGGATCCAAACAATGCCGAGAGTTTTGTTACACCAGGCAGCTGATGCACTCTTAAGTGCTCCCAGCATCTGGCTCTCGCCAGGGCTCGGAAGCAGGGGTTGGACAGAGGCAAGAACCCATAGGCTGACAGTCTGCACAGGAAGTGGAGGAGCATTTCCAGTAGAGGTAGAACAGGCACTGCAGCTGCCTGTTGCTGCTATCCAGATGTCGTGGTGTTGGACCAGCCCCTGTATTGGTTTGGTTGAACTGTACTGCTTTGTTATTTGTGTTCTAGATTATCTCACTCATCAGACTGTACAGATGCTGGTATGTTGACAGTCCTCTGCTCACTGAGATCTTTCTCAGTAATGTTGTTTGAGCATAATCTGAAAGAGTGTTTTAAGACCCTCCTGTCCAGCTCATGCCATGTCATTATGCAGATCCTTTAGAATAGGACCCAAGAGCAAAAAGTGGAGCCGACAACAGATTTTTTGTTGAATTCAGATTGCCATGTGAAATACCATGGTTAATGAAAATGCACAAATTGCTGGAGTTCTAATGGGCATGTTTCCAGGTCTTGGAGAAACATGATGATCCTGACTGGGAGCCTTGCCAGCTGAATAAGATAGGCAGAAATCCTCAAGATTAGGTTCAGAATTGTCCGAATCCCAGTTGTCTTTTTTCTGATAAAAATTTAAGATTTTAAGCAAGTGTATGTGTCAGCTGTGGGAAAGTGCTCCCGAAAAGTTTATCAGTTGAGTCAGCATGACAAAGTTTATGTACAGGACAGAAGCAGTGAGCAGGCATTATCCATAAGAGCATAACTCCTGCTTCCAGATGGATGTGTTGAAATTGCAGTTTTACCGAGTTCTGCTCAGTGTTTGTGCTGTGACACTGGAGACCATGTGGTGGGTGTCACTGCTCTTCTTAGCTTGCGTTTCTTGCAGTGCCAGCTGTTTGGATTGCTGCAGGAGCTCCTTTGTTCCTCTTTGTTGGCTGCTGTGTTGTTGTGCACCAGGCTGCTGCTCCTATGCTTCTGGCCTTGAACAGCTTCCAAGCCTGCAGCTGGAAGAGCAGGGAGGGCCAATTTAAGATTAAAGAAACAGGGTCTGAGGGAGTGATGGCAGAGAATACCTCAGGCACTGTACACTTGTGGTAGTGCAGTTCACCATCTGTATTCAGGTTATGATTAATGTGCACCGCCTGAGAGCACTCCATAAATACCTTAAACTTGAGGGAAAAGTCTGTTGAAACACTGGCTAATAAATTCAGAGTGAAATATCATAAGTTACATTATCTTTCTGAATGCATGTGAAATTGGATTCCTCCTTTCCCTGTCAAAGCTATTTCATCTTAGTAAGGAAATTTGATTATTCATATAGGACAGGAGCTTAAACCCAGTGTCCTTTGTTCCCAGGTAAGTGCACTAGGTATGGAAGCAGCAGGCTAGGAGTTGGTGTCTCTCCATTATTGTTGTTATTCGAGTATTACTGCAACATGGAGGAAGTTGGCATGAAGATGAGCTGGGAAAGGAGAAGAGCTAGGAACCTGTCTCACATACCCATGAATGTACTGCTGAGGGCTCTTGCCTTAGCTACAAAAGCAGGGATTTTACTGTCTGGTGAGGTTTGGAAAGATCTTTCCCCCAAGTAGCTTACCTGACTGATCTCTCTCTCTCTCTGTGTGTGTGTATGTTTGTGTGTATGGAGGCACAGTCCCCCAGAGAAAGCCTTCTGTAGCATGCTTGAAGGAGGTTTGTGCTCTGACAGAGAAGCTGAAAGGGCATCTCTTGTGTCTGATACTGCATTGCAGTGGGATAACACCAAGACAGTTTTCCTGGAATTTAGACTCAGCAGCAGCAGGTTGTAGCAGGTGGTTTTGCATCTGGACTTTGGAAGGAGACTCAAAACAGCTGTATGTCCAAGCAGCTGCTGACTGGTAGTTTAAGAATGTCAGAACACCCTAAATAGTTGCCAAAGGCAGCATTTTTATACTTGAACCATCCTATTGTGTTTAATCCTAAGTCCTGGCAGACTAA
The DNA here is from genome assembly GCA_009764595.1 of Geothlypis trichas. NCBI lineage: Eukaryota > Metazoa > Chordata > Aves > Passeriformes > Parulidae > Geothlypis > Geothlypis trichas. Next base: position 119,166 of record WSPJ01000042.1, read on the forward strand.
ACCCCTTGCTGGAGCCCATCCATCTGCTGCCTACTCCATCTTTTTGGTCAGTTGTCTGCTTCGATGACCATGGTTTAGGTGCTCCAGACAATGTTGGTTTAGGCATATGGTCCCGAACATCCACACTGCTGATCTCTCTCTGCACCAGTATCTGTACCTGGTTGCCATGTGTTTTAATGATCTGATTTTGGAATATCTCAGAAGAGGAAAAAGCCTGCCTGAAAGGCCTCCAGTCTGTCTGCCCAGATGATCTATCTTCACCAGAATATCTGGCATGTGGACACTCAGTCAGTCAAAGTCCAATGTCCCACAGGAAATTGCTCATTCAGGGTGTGTGGGGCAAATAACTGGGGAGAAAGTAGACCTGAGACAGCAGATATTCTGTGTGTTAAAGCCACCATGAACTTCAGCTCCTAACCTCAGTCATCCACGCATAAAGCAGAGTTTTGTGGCGAGGAGGCAGATGACTAATCAGTATCCCACTACTACCTGTACTTAAGTTAATTAACCTGCTAATGCCCACTCTGTATTCGTTTTTCAGAATTATTTTTTCTGTGTAAGACTGCAGTGTGGGAAAATCTGGAATGTCCCAGGGTAGGAGAAAAAAGATTTTTTTTAATCTATTCAGAATAAAATAAAATCGACCTGCCTCAAGTCATACAAAGTAGCTTGAATATAGAGTTTAAACTTGCCCAGAAAGAGCAAACTAAACATTTGTTGTAGAGGATGGAGAGAAGGAACAAGTTGAAAATGGCAGGTGTAGCAAGAGGGCTAAGATTAAAAGGATCTGCAAAGGTCTTTACATCCATGTGGGATTTAAAGCAAGCCAGGATTGCAGTAGTTCTTTACACTGTAGAGAAGACCTGTGAAACACCACTGTTAACTTATACTGAGAATAAACGGTCTCATTCTATTCCCAGTGTCACAAGGAATGGCAGTCTGCAGATGCACCTGTTCCTATTACCTGTAAATCAGTTTCTCATTCACTTTTTACTTCTGTAAGCTGCTCTGGATATATATGTGTATACATATTCATCTTATTTTCTAAAGAAAATTATTCACCTCTTGTGTCTGTTATGTTAGGATCCAGTCACACACAGTTTCAGATTATCATGATGTACCATTGACCATTTCTTGATGGAAAATCCCATCGGAGGCATAATGTAAAAAGTCAGCAGCATACAGCCACTAAGAGAAGCAGTGTGTAACAGCACTGCATGCTGATGTTTCAAGCTTTAGCATTACTACCCCCAAAACTAAGGGAGAAGAATCCTTAGGAAGATGCATGCCTTGCCTGAGCTGACTCAGAAATCCACGTCTCCAGATGGAGGCAGCACCAGCTTGCACTGCAGCTCTCTCAGCCACTGCCTGCTCAGCAAGCAGATGAATTGCAAGACTTGTTTTCTCAGAGGGCTCTTCCACAGACATCTCTGTTGCTGCAGAAAGCAAGCGTGTCAAATACAGCAGATCCAGCCACCATCTTTGTAGAGTGGATGGCTATCACATGCCATCAGCCATCTCTGCCTTGCTTTACGTGCTTCCCTGAGACACACTCCACGCCTGCCTTGCACCTATTGAGGCTGTCACTGAGGTGCCATCTCTTTGGGCTGCTCTCATCCCTTATAGCTTTGTGACCAAGGTGAGACGGAATTCTTGGGCTCAGAGATGACCCCTGAGGGCCTGGAAAGCCTCGCTCCCACTTGTCTCTGCTCTGAGAAGTTTGGAATTTAATACATCTAGGTTGTCAGGGATTGTGCCTACTTTCATAGGGCAATTCCAAAGTGGCTGTGACAGCTTCTGCAGGTTTGTATTGCTGAGGGTGATGGAGTCATCTTTACTACTGTACTTGGGAGCTCTGCAGTGGATGGGGCCATGCTGGTGGCATCCAGGTGCTCCAAGGGAGCGTGGCCAACCTCTCTGGCCGTGATCTGTGCTGTGGCCCATCCTCATGCACAGCAGCTTTTCTGTGGTAGCAAGGTGTCTGCACCATGACAGGCTCCTGCAGCCTTTGTATCTTCCCCCAGCTGGGCCCAGGGTTTGATTGCCTGCAGAGGTACAGTAGCAAAGCACAGCAGGTGAGGCGATCCTCATGTGATCCTGAGCAATCCCTGCCTTTCCCTGAAGCTTTGTGGTTTACACTGCAAACCTTCAGAGTGGTTTCCCCTGGCGTGTGCAATGGATGCGTGGGGTGTAGCGATGGTGGAGGTCATGCTGCCCCTGTAATGTGTTCAGAGGGAATTCCAGAAGCAGGGCTTCATTTTATTCTTCCCAGGTGAAATTCCAGGAGGGCTGTGGGGGCAGAGGTCAGTTCTTAAGGGCTGCTTGAGGCCAGATTTTAAACACTACTTTTAAACACTCAGGTTGGATACTACCATGCCTAAAATAGGGCTGCTCCCCAAAGACTGATGCAGCCTAGGCACCCTAATCTCCCTGTTTACAGCTGGGCATTTCTGCAGACTGAAGAGCTGTTCTTGAGGGAGATGGTTGGAAATGTGGTTTCCAGAGATGAGACAGGATGCCTCAGTTGCTCCCACTGCTCTGGGGTGTAAGTGCCTGACACAGAGGCATACACTAGATAGCTCCACATGTGCAAGATGTATAGCACTCTCCCATGCTCCCGGGGGGCAAGAAAGCTGTTCTGCACCTCCCACTGCCACCTGCTTCCAGGAGCTGTGACAGAAGCCATGACATAGATTGCAAAGGAGCAGCACAAGTGAAACACTTGTCTCAGATGCTAAGGGCTGGGCAGGGGTGGTGTTATGAGGCCTCCGTACAGCTCCCGGTGCTGGTCCACAGTGGAGCTGTGGCGTTCAAGCACCCGTGACCCTCCATGCTGTTTTAATTAATTAGTTTTATACAGGCTGTGGTTGTTCAGAAGGTCTTCCATCCATGGCTAAACACGTACACTAGGGAGCCAAGAAATGCATTTATAACAAAGTAGCCCTGGCTCACGATGGCTGGCAGCTCTGCCTCCACCAGGCTTGGGCAGGCAGCTGGTGTGACCTCCTCTGCTCCATCCTTCTCCCCTGACCGAGAACCAGCATGGCCATGAGGCCAAGGAGGCAAGCACAGGGGCAGCAGCCACAGGGCTGTGCTGTGACTTAGGCAGTGCCACTCATCCAGCTCAGCTCCATGACACACTGGTTGGTCTGGAATAGGGCAGCTGCCTGTTGAGGAGCACAAATAATTGGGAGCCCAAACAGTGAAGCATTATTTAGTGAAGCTTACTAGGGCTTTCAGGGCCCTGGTGTAACTACACCTCAGCCAACCTGGCCTGTCCTTATCCTCCTTTGGCCTTTTGGATGCCATCAGTGAGTCCCTCCCTGCAACTCTACCATACTTTGTATGGACTACTGTCCTCCTGGATTCAGGGCTGTTCATTCAAGTCTGTAGCTTTTTGTCTCTGCTGTTGTATCTGGGGAGAACTCCAGGACCCACTTTGTAAATCACTCCTTTTCTGTTGATCTTTGAATGTAAAGTGAGCTCACCTGTTGTGCCAAACCTCATAGTACTAAGAAATACTGGAGTTCCTGAGTTTCTTTTGCAACTCTTCCAAGCTGAAGACCCCTGGAAAGTTTTTGTATTTCATGGTTCTAGAGCTGCTATTTCTATTCCCTCAGGAGGCTCTGAAGAAGTAAATGAAGGGGTCAAAGCTGCAGCAGTGCATGGTGGAAATCTTTGTGTGAAGTTAACACCTTCAGTTTCCATCTGTGCTGTGTACTAGGGTCAGCCTTGCTGCTTTGGAGGCACTGTGTTTGTGCCTGAAGGCAAAGCCTGTGCAACCCACAGAGGTGAACAGTAAGGATGTGGAGTGCCAGGAAGATGACGTGCACTGCTCTTCAATCCTTGCACCTGTGTTTGTAAAAGCAAAGTTGTGGTGTCATTTAGGTTAACGTGTTGGGTTTGTTTTTATCATTATAGCAAACATTTATTCCAATAGAGTAGGAATAATGAGGGTTTTTCCTGTCTTCAAGACTAGCTGTCTAAGAGATAGATACTTGCTGGAACACCTTGGATTTCCAGAGGAAGGCTGAAAGGGGAGCTTGGGACTTCCCTCTGCAGGTGCAGCAGTTTTGCCCTACATGTTTACAGCCCTGAGGCTCCACTGTTTCTCCCCAGTGCCTCCCACTCAGTTCTTCTGGGGCTGGAAAGACTTGTCCTCAGCTAAACGATTTATTTTGGTGTCATTTTCTAAGTGTTACAAATAATTCAGTAAATGGGAGTGTCAGAGGAATAATTCTAGCACACCTTTCCCAAGCTACTGTAGTGAGATCAATATGAAAAACAAACAGGCAAAGGCAGAGCTCATCTCTTGTTTGACAGTCTTCAGGTCATGTAAGGTTCTGCACTAGAAATGTGAGTTTAATGTGTTTGGAGGGATTTTTGGCTTCTACTGGAGGTGAGAGTGAAACCTGATGAAAGGAGTTATCAACAACTCCACAGACGTTGGCACCATGGCAGGAAACAAAAGCAGCTTTTTTCCCTCAGCAGCATGTTCAGTCATGATTCAGTCATGCTGAAAGGCGCCGCTGCCGTCTCTTGAAGCGCTTCAAGTTCCATTTGTGTGTCTCCAGCATAAAAGGTCCATTGTAGACAAACAGCACAGTCATCTTGTCATTGTAAGTGAGATTCTGCAGGAGCTGGTGAAAAACACAGAAACAAAAGTCAAAATAGCTAGATGTTCCCCATTATCTAAAAAACTGAATAAGATCTATGAAAAACCTTAGATCTCAAAAATATCACAAAACTAGGATTACAACCTGAGAAATGAAGTGTATTTGTTCCTACAAACCCCCTCAAAGGGACTCATTCTTCAGCCAATTTCCATGCATCACTATTCTTATTAGAGGTAAATTTTCATATCTAATCTGTACCTTCTTGCTGCCATCGACCTCATTGCTTTTTTACTGTATCCAGAGAATATCTCCACTCCTCTGTGGGTACAGAATAATGTTTTTCCCTTTTTTTCCCCAGGGCAGGACAGGCGACAGTAATTGTACCCAAGTAAATCTATGTCTCTCTTTAGCCTTGTGCTTCTCTGAGCTAAGCAATTTCCATTAGTGGGAACTCAGAATGATCAAAATTACTTACAAGTTGCACTGCTACCTTCTGGAGTAAGTCCAGCACCTGTACTACTTTTCTGAAGTGTAACAGCCAAAGCTGGATACTTATGATAATCCAAACCGTGCCAAACACAAGCCTAGCAGACAAAGATGTCATGCAAACCACAGATTATAAGCAGTGCTCAGGATGACATTGAACAATTTACCTGCAACTGATGCTCAACTTGTCACTTCCCTCGCCCCAGTCATTTAGGCATTACACCAGATGCTGTTGTTGATTTTTCTCACTTAAATACAAAATTTTTTGTTTGTCTGTACTGAAATGAATCCTGGTTTTGATAAAATTTACCTAACCTAAGATTATTTAGAATTTCACTTTACAGCAAAAAAAGGATTAACTCCAACATGGGAGTTATCTGTATGTTTAATAAACATAATGTTTCACCAGATTTGTATTAAAAATACTAATTTTCAAACCCACTTTTAAGAACATATTCAGTTCATCTACTCACTATGACAGCGGATCACAACTACTCAAAATACATTATTCCTAATCAACTTTACTGCATATTAATTTATACCACTTCCCTCTGCAGCTTGCTTAAAAATACAGCCGTGGGAGGTGTCAACACACTGAAAAAAAAGGGTCACAGTTTTTCCTGTGTCCACTGGGTACACACATGGAACTTTGCTTGGTTAGACAAACTGTCACACTTTCTAGTAAGTGCTGACATACAGCAGGGGTTCAGGCACTGCAGGTAAGCCATGAACAGTAGAGTCTGGCCTTCTCAGCCCACCCTGTGCAGCCTTTTCATTATCCTCTGATGCAGCCCACACAAACACTCTCAGTCAAGTCACCTTTACACCACGTGCTCTCTCACTAATTTTTCTTGTGACAGGCCATTGTAACTTGTCATGTCACCTGCTTGTGGAGGAAAGAGGGAAGGAGACACTTCAGCCACCCTCTCCGTAACCCTGTCTCTTGTTGCTGAATAATGCTGCAACATAGTCCTCAAGTTTTCTCTTACCATGATGCTGACTTTTTTAGTTTTTGAAAGTTTGGAGATTTTGTTAAAATTATGCTCTCTCATTTTATTTGATCTTTCTGGTTAGCTCTGCAGACTCAATTTTTCCCTGTCTCTATTCTTAGTAATTGACAACAGACTCAACTTTTACAACAAACTCTGGACCCCAGAAAAGCAATTTTCTACAACGCCTTAAATTTGGGAAGCATTAGAGTTAGTTAAGCTATCTATCTTTCAACATCCAGATCATGTTGTTCTTTCTCAAAGTAGGAGAGTGCATGGAAAAGCTGATTCAGTAAGAAGAATCACAAGAAGACAAAAGGGAATAGGTAACACAGAACAACAAAGAAGTCATGTGGACAGGAAATGACCAAACTGCCTGGAGGTAAGCATACTGCAAGATCAGAAGGAACAGCAAGCATTACCTTCCATCTCCTTCCAGTAAGGTAAATGCTATGAGGGGGCCTTACTCAGACCCTTCAACTGCTACTTACTGAAAAAAACAGGACATATCAGCCAGATTTTCTAAAAATACAGTGTATAAAGAGATACAAGAGCGATATCTTAATGAAAACCAGCACACTTACTGACTGCTTGTCTCCCTGGTGTACAAGTAATATTTACTGTTTCAATTTGTCTTGGATCAAGCTCAACATAACAGCAGTCCTCTGTTAATGGTGCAGGTGGACAGCCACCTTAGTTACCCCTTTCAAGACGTGGCACTGCCTCACTGCATGACTAGTAAGTCAACTGCCTTTATTTAAATTTGACTGAGCAGTACAATTAAATTGGTCACTCTCAGAGCACAGATCTCATCTTTTCTGAGCCTCAGATTAATACAGGAAAATTATTCAAGTAATCATGTGGGACTCCTCTAGTTTCTGATGTCAGCAGCACTAGCCTGCTCCTTCTCCAGTATCCTCATCTGACTTGTCTGCAAGTTGGTTTCTGCTACAGTCTGAATTTTCTGGTTAGCTAGAGGCATTACTTTTTACAACCTTTCCATGGTAACATTGTCCACTGGTGGCTAACACACAATACTTCCAGTGGGGGCCACAACTCCAGAGCAGGCTTCTGAGATGAGCCTTGGTCTAAGTTGTCTGAATTCTCGCCTGACTGCCCTTAAAATGGACAAATACTCTCTTTAAACCAAATTTATTAGGTAAACACAGGTAACTTATACAGTGTTTATTGGTGTATTATCACACCAAATCCCATTCTCCTACACTTTACACTTCCTATTTCATTTTCTGCCACACAACCTTTGTGTAATGAGGAAGTACTGACATGTCCTTTTTTTACAAGCAGTTTCCACAATCATTTCAAAAACTCTTCTCTCATTCGTTGGATCCATTCCCTGAAAAGAAAAAAAAAAAGTCTGTTCTCTCCACTGTGTCATAAGCATTTGTACACAGAAAGAGCAATACCACACTATTGATTCTCACCTGATTTATTTCATCAAAAACCCTGAAGGGACATCTGTTGAGTTCTTGCAGAGCCATCAGGTATAACACAGGTGGAAACAGTTTCTCCCCTCCACTATGGTAATGCGGAGTCAGTTCATGAAGTTCAGTGCTACTGTGGAATTTGACTCTAATGCGAATTCCAATATTTCTCATACTCCTCCTGTGAAGCCAGTATCTTTTAAACTCACTTTATTATCGCTTATTTTACAATGACATGCAAATTACAGGGCATTTCTACAAATGTACATGGGTCTATCAACTACTCAGGATCAACTTAAAATCAAGATATTAATTCTGGTTCATCTAGATATATTAATTCTGTTTCATTTGTTTTCCTTCATTATTCTTTTCCTTCATGTCTACTTTTGCTACAGAATTTCCAACACCATTCCCTTTTCATGACTATGATTTATTAATTCCTGTTAAGAAAGGTTTAGATGCAGCTAGAGAACACCAACAAGGAAAATAAAAATCTTGAATAGAATAACAAGAAAGCAATGCCCTTATAAATCCCACCAATAAAAAAAAAAGCCTTAGGATTCTATCAATTTGAACAGTGGAGTAATGGTGTGTGTGTAGGCTGTACCAATCTGAACCTGTTTAAGTGCAAGCAGCTCGAAATCCATCAAATAAAATTCAGAAATATATAAATACACAAGCTTTGATTCCTTATTTCTTCAATGTATTAGAAAGTATGTGGCAATGTTAATGTTCCTGTTGGTTTCTTGAGGGGGCCTCAATGGGACTCCACTTGACTCACACACCATTCACTAGGAAGGAGGCAATTTTTAAGAATTATCAGAATGTTACAAATCACAAATCCTGTCCACCAATCTGACCAGATATCTAACTATGTACCAGCCCAAGCTTCTCCCTAAATGATGAAGATGTGTGCAGAGACAACTAGAAACATTACATGCATTTCCCAGTGACAGTACACATTACTGACATGACATTCACGGCTTTGTTATACAAAGAAGCGTTTACACATTTCTTGTTACAATAAAAAAGATCCAGGATAAGATGACAAAGTGGCACATTTTCACAGCAGCTTAGCTGTCTTAACTGAGGATGGCAAAACTACTATTCTGCTTTAAATGAAGAGGCTGAAGTCAAACCACAGAAATCAAGGCTAAATATTTAGCAGTACTAACAGGAAGGTAGAAAAATATGGCCTTATGGCCAATATGGCCTTAGCCACCTCTAAACAAAGACACAGAAGCACCCTTTTCAGCAGCATAAAGGCTTCCCAAGGAGACATTTTCACAGTAGATACCCCAATATTCATAAATATTGTTACCTGTGCAGCTCTTAGCTGTACAGTTCCTGCTTTGTACTCTGATTGTAGTCTGTTCTTCTCAGCAGTCACCCTGGTCATCTGAAAAGCCAGATCTACTTTGTTGACGTTCAATGGTATGATCCTCTACACACAGGAAAACAAAGCTGGTTTTTTTCACCAGGCTCAAAATCAATATAATCACTACTTTAGAAAATACCCATCCTTTTAGTCATGGCATACAATTTCCCACTGTGCTCAGGTCATCAATACTGCTGTCAAATTCAATGAAAAGTGGTGACCCAAGTTCTCAAAGAGGTACAGTCCACATGTACTTTTAAGTATCTACAGATACATATATAATTTCCACCACACAGATAGAAATACACATATGTAGATACATATATACGCCTACTTTCAACCCCAATTTAACATCAACCCTCCCTCGCCCCAGTCTCTTTCCCTTCTCACTATATACTATCATGTGAAATATAAGAGCTAAGGCCATCTCAATTGTTACTCAAGAGAAGAATCCAACAGGTGGATATTGGTGGACGTCATACGCCACACAGGGAGGGAAAAGGTTAAAAATAAACACAAAAGACACACACATCTTGTAATGACATTGCAGCTGACTGACAAGTTGCACAGAAACCCTTCTATCTGATGTCTTAACTGGAACAGAACATGACAACTAAACAAGGCTGTGTTTGGGCAGTTATGCAACAGACTTTAATGATCACTAGAATCTGGTTTCATGACATTGACATTAACATGTCTGGGGTTTTTTCAAACAAGTCAGCCTCAGGAACAGTCCAGAGGCTCCAAAACCATCAACACATTGTTTACTGTCTAAAGGGTAGCTACAATTATAGGCCATTGAAAGCAACTGTTTATCATGTCTTTATGATCAGCACATCAATACAAATTAATCCTCTCCCTTAATGGAAGAGAAGAAGGTTTCTACTGTAGACCTAGGGGATCTACAAGATAAAATTTTGAGGGTGCTAGCATCTGACTACAGTGGTGAGCCAAGGTCTGAGACCTTCACTATTTGTCATTTTAACACAAAGTTTCTACAGTATGAAGTTGGGCAGAGGAAAAAGTTTACTTGTTTCCAATTCTCTTAAACAATTTTAAAATAATTATCAGAAATACAGACTTAAAAAAAATTAGAAGGAGATGAAAAAAAGAAAAAGTTAATACTATTCAATAATTAGGAAAGCTAGCTTGAAAACATTGACAGTAACAAATGTTGCATGCTTCCCACTTATATTACAAGAATTGGACTCTTCACAAAAGCAGAACACATACCAAGTTAAAAATACATACCTTCACGAGATGCATCAGTTCAGTAACAAGTTCTGCTTTCTGTTTATTTATTTCTTTGATTTTTACATTTGCCAGCTGAAATTCCTTCTCTACGTCAATAGCATCTTGTTCCAGTTGTCTTAAACTACGGGAGAAATCAATACTTGATTCATTGTCACTAAAAATAGATCAAACTAAAAACACAAACATTCCTACACTTGATGACAAACCAACAGTTAGCAAGAATAGGAATTTATAATCAAAAACATTCCAAACACATTGGAGGCATTCCCAGCCTATGCACTTTAAACCAAAGAAACACAACAGACAAAACAAGTAGCAGTTAAAGAAACTCCACTTTTGGCTACTAACAGCATCATTGTGCAAGCCCAGTCCTTTCCTTCTGTAAATTTCAAATCAGAGAGAAAAAAAAATCGGTGTAAGGAATGAACTTTTCTTCTTCTGGTACCTCTTTGTAACAATACAACACAGGTAAGTTCAGGAAGTTTACTTAATTCTTGTTATGTAGTCTAGCCAAAAAATAACTGTATCCTCATCTCAGTGAAGAAAAACAGTTTTCACTTGTTTTAGAGCTTCGGAACATGGAAGAACTGTTGCAGACATTCTTTGTGAAAAATCCTTTCTGTAGGACTTTTCCTGCTAGAGCTGAGAAGCTCAGTAACAAATGTAAACAATTATTATCTGCTGCTGTGGAATGCAACAGGTCCACCCGTGACTGGTCCCCTGTAGATGTTTGGATCTACTGACCACTCACGGTGGAGCTGCTATCCTCTCTGCCGAGACACAGACCTTTGTTATTCTTTCTTTCTATCTCCTTCTTAGCATAGCCAGCTTCTGAAGAAGCTCCCTTCCTTTCTATCTCTATGTAGTATAATGTTATATATATATCATAATAAAATAAATCAAGCCTTCTGATCATGGAATCAAGATCCTGTCTCTTCCATCCTCTAAAAAACCCCTGTGACCACCGTCAACAAAGAACCATGATATTTAGTGAGCTGCAAAGCATTTGGAGATTTTTCAAAACTGCTGAACAGGCCAAGAGGATGATACAGGAAACTACAAACTGGTCATTCTTGCTTTGATCCCTGAGAAAACAGTAAAACAAGTCCCTTCAGGAAGCAATTCTAGGGCCATAATGGAGAAGGTGATCATGGAGATTCACCAAGCATTTAGGAAGGGCATGCCATGCCTCGTGACCCAACTGTAAAACAATGAGGTGAGGGAGATCAAGCCATTGCTACTTACGCCAATTTGAGCTTTCTGTTAGGGTACCTGAGAGAAGCTCACCTCCACACTTATAAAAGAGACAACAGCAGCTGCCACAAGTCCAAACAATACCCTGCATCTTGGCTCCACCCAGGCCTACCACATGAGCCATGAGTCCATGAAATGCCCATTTCCACAAGCTCAGAGGAGCACAGGGCCATGGGAGCAGATGGGAATGCAAATTCCCGACTCAGAGAAAGGGACACCCTGTCCCAGGACAGTCTCAGCACCAGTGTCCAGGTGTGAAACCAATCAATCTAGTCAACACCAAGGCCCCCTTTGGACTGAAGAGGGCTGCCTTCTTGCACCACAACTGAAGCACAGAATTGATTGGCTTGGAAAAGACCTTAAGATCATTGAGTCCAACCACTAACCTAACATTGCCAGATTCTTCATTAAACTATGTCCCTAAGACCAACACCTACAGGTCATGTTACAAACCAAAAAAGTAACTGAAATAAACCAAAAATCCACTCTTCCAGGCAATGATACAGCTCACATGTAATTTCAGGCTCTGAAATGCAAAAGTAGTATCTGAAAATACTATTGTCAAGAAAGTCTACAGGGGTACCACACTGAGCTTCAAGAAAATGAGTGAACACATGCCTGTCTGTGACTCCAACAGCAGTCCCCTACCTTAATTTAAGTGGTGGCACAACCTTTGGTGACAGCTCTCCTGGCAAAGAGACAGTCACGCTACCTTTCCAGCTTCCTTCTTCTTTAAGAAACCAGTTATTCTCCACTTACTGCAGCTCACATGGAAACCCTGTGGTTTCATGGCTCTGTCACGTTTTTAGTGGGCATTTCTGTCTGCATTAGCAGTACTGGGAATGCACCAAACATGCCACAGTGTATTTGGAGAATACTGAGTGACCCAAATTTGTCACTGTGGCTGAGCAGCCTCACTGCTGGTCAAGTCCTGTGAAGGTTCACCAGGGTTACCAACTGTTGCCGTTGTGGCAGGGGTTTGTGGATGGATGGATGAGGGAGACTCTTGATTCCATGATCAGAAGGCTATATTTATTATATTATGATATATATATAACATTATAACTATGCTACATAAAGATAGAAAGGCAGAGGCTTCTTCTAAAGCTACTAAGCTAGCAGCGAGATAGAAAGGAATGAAATAACAATGTCTGTGTCCCAGCACAGAGCGATAGCAGTCCTGCTGTGAATGGTCAGCAGATCCAAACATCTGCTGACCATCCAACCACAGGTGAATCTGTTGCATTCCACAGTAGCAGATAATAATTGTTTACATTTGCTGGTAAGCCTGTGAGCTCCAGCAAGGAGAAATCCTAAGAAAGGATTTCTTAAGAAGAATGGCTGTGACATCTCACCCTTTTTTATTTAATTAAAAAGAAAAAATGCTGCTGTGGGATGCACGATTCTATCATACTACTAAAACTATTTACAATATAAGAAAAATGCCAAAACCAATGAAAAGACGATTCAAGTCCAAGCAGCTGAGTTTCAGGAAAGGTCCAAAGTGAAGATGTTCCTCTTTGGCATATCTGAAAGTCCTTTTTGTCCTGAAAACAAGCTTCTTGTAGAAAAGTGCATCAATAGTTATCAAACAACATCAAACAATTCAGGCAACTACTAGAGTGTCCTGCTACAGCCCTTAACTTGGGCTGAATGTGCTTTTTGGCCCTTCAATCCTTTTGAGCTGCTGCCAGCTGTTTCAACCCTTTATATTTAATTTAAATTTTTTTTTTTTTTTTTTTTTTTTTTTTTTTTTTTTTTTTTTTGTAAATCAAATCAGAAAGAGCAGCAGCAGCAGCGGGGGCCAGGGAAAGGCCCTGGGGGGCCCTGGCCAATGCGGAAGGATGAGGGACCCCACACCTGGCCCACAGAAAGGTGGCCCAGGACCAGAAGGGGGGGGCAACACCCCCAAAACCAACAGGAGGCCGGGAGGTGGACCTGGGCCAAGAAGCCAATTCAGGCAGCCCAGGCCCAGGCCCCGAGGCAAGGGTCAGCATTCCCACAGCCTGGCATCCTGCTGCCAGTACAGTGGCAAAGTGGGTGGCCACAGGCTTTCTTCCCCCAAAATCGAGCCTTGCCGGCAATGGGGGAACAGAAGCTCTCCCAAGAATGGTTATCTCAGGTGTAGGAATGTTTGCTCCCCATAGCAAACGAGCGATGGTCGCTCCTGGCTGTGCCCTCTGCCTCTGCAACGCAACATCCTCACCCCTTTCGGGCTGGGGAGCAGAGGCAGGCTTTTCGGAACCCACAGTTCCCTCACAGCTGGAGCTCGCCAGGGGTGGCAGAGATACCAGTCTGCAAGGGGCGACCCCTGAAAAACCACCCCCAAACCCGGCGAAAATGCTGATTTTGAACACAGGCAGCCGGGCAGCAAACAGAGTGAGCTGCAAAGCCGCGCCCCCTCCTCGGAAGGAGAGACCGGCCGCTGGCACCGCCGCCGCAGACGGCCCGGGACGGTCTGAATTCGAACAAACCGCCAATTCCAGGGCAGCTGGGGCGGCCGGTGAGGCCGGTGGGGGCAGCAGGGGTGGGCGGGAGCACGCCGCTGTTGGGTCGCTCGGCTCCGGGAGCGGCGGCGGCGGCTGCTCTGCTGCAGCTCCGTCGTCTAGCAACACAGCCGCGGCCGCGGACGGGGCCGCCCGCAGCGTCCTCGGCGCTGGCTGGGGGGCGGCCGTGGGAGGGACCCGACGGGGAAGCACCCGCGGCGCGGGTCGGGGCGGCCCCTCCGGCTCGGGAGGCGGGGGTCGCTGCCGTGCTCTCGGCGCTGGCTGGGGAGGAGTTTCCAGGCTCGCAGGCAGGGCCCGCCGGTGTGCTCTCGGCGGAGGCCGGGGCGGCACCCGCGGGGCGGGAGGCGTGACCCCGTGCACCGGTGCCGCCCGCAGCTCTGGCTGGGGCGGGGCCCACGGGGCTGGCCGAAGCGGCGCCGTCCTCTCTTCATCCCCAGGAGAGAAGGAAGGGGGGGGAAGAGACGAGCCTTCCTGCGCATGCTCAGACAACGCAGAGAAAAGAACTTTCTGGTGTTCGTCCGGAATTTGGCCCTCCTGCTTGGGTTCAGGGGGGCTCAGGAGTAGCAGTTCATCTCCCTCCAAAGGGTCTCCTCCCGCGCAAGTCGGAGGAAACGGAGCTAGACCGTAGCAATTAGCAACCCAGGGAAAAACAGCTGCTCTCCGTTCCAAAACCGGAAAAAGAATTTTAAATGTTAGATAAATCCGAGGATATTCCAAACCTCGGTCCAAAAAAAATTGAAAAATGGAGCCCATGCACTCCCACACAAAAATATCAAGGGCATATAACACATTTGTAAAAAAACCAAAAAGCTTTGCCCATCGAAAAAAATCATAAAAATGCCTTTCTAATAGAAGAACTCCAAGAATTCCATCCTCTTCACCCCATTTTTGCCAGAGGGCAATAAATTTCTCCTCTGAAGGAGAGAATGAAACCTCAGCCTCTGAGGGAGGAAATCTCCAGAGCAATAGCCACGAATTTAGAATGGCCTGATCCTCAGGAGGGGAAAAACCAACAGTACCTTGACACAGTGTCCAGCAACTCCTGGCCAGCTGAAGGATGCTGCTAGGATTTTCATACATCTTCCTCAGGGCTTGTCAGGTTCTCTTTGTGGTCAGCTGTGGCTGAGAACTCCAAAATCAGGATATTCAGTTCTTCAGCTCCTGGCTAGATCCACTTCTGTGATGTGTCCTCTTCAGTCGAGGTCACCAGTTGTTGCCGTTGTGGCAGGGGTTTGTAGATGGATGGATGAGGGAGACTCTTGATTCCATGATCAGAAGGCTATATTTATTATATTATGATATATATAACATTATAACTATGCTACATAAAGATAGAAAGGCAGAGGCTTCTTCTAAAGCTACTAAGCTAGCAGCGAGATAGAAAGGAATGAAATAACAATGTCTGTGTCCCAGCACAGAGCGATAGCAGTCCTGCTGTGAATGGTCAGCAGATCCAAACATCTGCTGACCATCCAACCACAGGTGAATCTGTTGCATTCCACAGTAGCAGATAATAATTGTTTACATTTGCTGGTAAGCCTGTGAGCTCCAGCAAGGAGAAATCCTAAGAAAGGATTTCTTAAGAAGAATGGCTGTGACAACCAACTGCTCACTGAAGCTCATGAACACATGGATATCTTTTTGAAGCAGCAGAGTGTAAAAATTATATAGAGGAGACAAAACAGTGTTCCAACTTATGATATGAAAGATATCTAAATAAAAAAGTAATTATATAACATAACCAGACGTCTTGTTTCTGACAATTTTGCTGTTATCTCAGTAGAGAGTGCCCTGAATCTTTGTTCCTAAAGGTCAAGTCCTCCAGCTTCACTAGTCAGCAATTCAGTGTCAAAGGAAACCTCAGTCTGTAGAGGGTCACATTAGTGTCCCTGACTGAAGAGTCCTTCAACCTCTGCAGTTAAAAAGCCGCTATCAGCTGCTGTCACTGAGATTCCTCCCAAGCTGTTCAGCCCCCAGCCCAGTCCTCTGCATCTCCTGTAGAACAGCATAGTGCTGGACATTATGTTATAGAATAGACATTATGGGATCCAGCAGAAAAGCACAGGACTCTTTCTATTACATATTTAAGAGTGCAAAAAATGTGAGGAAAGGGAGGAGTTAGGTAACTTGGAGAATAACATGTATAGGAAAACAGAGGAATATGAGGATAAGAGGGACACTTAGATAGAAATAGTGAGCTGGTTGCTACCCTTGTCCAGCCATGACTAATTGGCACATTCTCTTTTTACTCAACTCCATTCCTCCCTCTTTTCTTGCTTTCTACTCAGGCACTCACGTGTTTGGAAGTCTAAGTGCAAGCAATTGTAGTCAAATCACAAGTCAGAGGGGGAAACCTGCTTGTCTGTGATGGCTGCACCTGGCTGGAGAGACCAGAGCGAGTGTAGCATGGGATGATGTGACTGTCCTTGCTGCCAGCACCATGGTACAAGTGTGCAAGAGAGTGTTTGATCCCCAATAAAGACCAAGGCACACTAGACAGCAAGTGGCCCAGGAGCCAAGACAGTGAGTGAGTCACAAAGAGCGACACCGCAGGAAGAAATGGCTACTGGAGGATCAGCCTGTCTGAAACAGACTGCTGCCACGTGAACGTGCTTATGGGTAAGATGACAGGAGTACTGGCTCTGGGGTGCAAACTGAGGGAGTTGTGCCTACCTCTGTATCTCTGAGACAAAGACCACAGAATGAGCTACTGGAAACTAGGGAATCACAGCCAGTTCAGCATGCAGGCACACATGGGCGAGGGAGGCAGTCTCTACAGGCCAACAGGAGCAGGGCTACAGCCATCTCTACAGGCCAACAGGAGCAGGGCTACAGCCCTTTGCATTTCCAGGTACCAGCAGTTCAGGAGACTGAGGTCTAGGGGTAGTGACTGCGCAGATTCAGAGTGTCTGGAACCAGCTGCCAATGCGATCCACACTGCCCACAGATATGCACAGACAATGCACCTGTGCATATCTATGGGTAATCTCATGCTGCTCAGACACAGTACAAACATGAGGCAACCACCAGTGCTGCATCTGTCCAGTTGCCCTGTATGACCACTGTGCAGTGTGTAACTACATACACATAAGCTGTTCAGATGTGTTCTGTGTGTGTCTAGTGGGAAGTCAGGCTTAGCCTCACTACTGGATTCATGCGGGAGCATTAACCCGCATCAGCTTCATGTTCCTCTCAGTCTGCTGGATCCAGACTAATTTCTCTCATTTTTTGAGTGCTGTGTCCCACACCATTCATGCATTTCAATTTCAAGACCACAGTCTGGATTAATTGAAGACTAAATAGGTAAAAAAAATGTGCTTCTATGGCAACTCTTGGTTTGTTTTCTCTTGCCCAGAAGTCAGTACCAAGGATTATGTTCAGGATCCTATCCTGTTTAGGACTCCTGCCAGTGACATGGCAGAGCAAAGAGAGGGCCCTGCTGTTAGGTTTTTAGACACTGAACTACTGGGAGGGAGCAATAGGCCTGCTGTTCACAGAGGTCTACTGAAGCTGGGGAAGCGGCTGACAGAAGATTTGTGAGATGCAGCAAAGACAAACGCAGAGTCCTGTCCTGCGAAGACAGCGGCTCTGGCAGTAATACAGGCTCATGACAGACTGACTGCAGCAAAGCTCTACAAAGAAGAACCCGAAGCACTGCTGGACAATGAGCTGTGCATAAGCAAGCAGTGCACCCTGGCAGCAAACCAGGCTGTATGAGGAGGAGCACAGGCAAGTTAAGTGATTTTTCCTCTCTGTTTAGCACTGCACACAGTCTGGGCCACTGTGCCAAAACTCAACAACTTGGTACAAACTCGGAGAGCAATCAAGATGGTCAGGGGCTACAGCACACACTCTACAGCACAGGATGAGGGTGCTCTGCTTGTTCACCATAGACAAGAGACTAATAACAACAGCCCTGTATCTTTCTACAATAGAAACCACTGACAGGATGGAACAAAGTTCTCTTATGAGGTACACAGTAAAAGAATTGATAGACAGTGTTCCTAGGTTAAAACAAGGAAGGTCCAGACTGGATGTTAATGTTGTCTACACTGGCTACTGGGAGTGTGTGCTTAAATGAAATACCAGTTGAAAAATGCCTTGACTTCATGCCTTATGACAAACGGCAACAGAAAAACCAATTGCAGAGGCCCACAAACACAAAACATATGTAATGAATGATACTATGGACAACTGGGGCCTTACTCAATCCCTGACATGCTTACTTAGTACCATTTATGCACATTACGGCATTATCTAGATATGCGCTACAAAGTTAGAACAATAACCTAATATTTGAGTAAATACATGCAGTGATATTTAACTGGAACCCTATGATTTTATTACAGAAAATCATCTGGAACATTGCTACATATTGTCTCAGATACTGTCATAATTTCTAAACACCTTCCTTGTCTTGATTATAACCTGTATCTAATGCTCAAATAACTGATTACTTTTTAAGGGTAAAAGCATGCTGTATTAAGAGAGAACAAAAATATCTCAGCTTTTAAAATGATAACATAGATAGTGTAGATTTTTTCATAGATAACATAGCTTGTTTCCTACCTATCACACTTCACACCAATTTTTGATTCCAACTGCCTCCTCCGGCTTCCTCTCTCTACAAGCGCCTTCTTCTCCTGCCTGAGTTTATTATCCCTGAGATCCAGAAGTTTCTGTCTCTCCAACAGTGCAGTCAAACGTGCATCCAATGACTTTAACGTATTACTGATGTCCTGAAGCAAAAGAACATGCAACACTAGCATCCTTACTGCATGCCATGCTAACATATGCAGGCTCTGCTTCATGCATGATAAGACGGCTAAAAGTTCACAACATACACAGTTACAGAAATACATTGGTACCTGTCGTTGCTTTTCCAACTGTCTTTCTTCCTCTGTATCCACTGAACTAGTGAGATACTGTGCCTCCTTCAAGCATACGTTACTAGAGATGGTTTGTTTTGTGTAAAAAGATATTTTAATAACATATCTTTCTTCTGCTGTATAAATTTGCTTCAGATTGGTTTCCTGTATGATCTAAGAAATACAGAAAAATATTACTCTGACAAAAGCATTATTGAAGGCAATACTTTTCAGAACAAGGAACAAGTGATTGATAAACACCGTAAAAAAAATTCAGCTTCTGCAGGTCCTACTTATTAACAACCTTTGCAAAAATATGCTAAATTTAATGCAGCATTACACTTGTAATTCAGACTGGTAAGCAAAGAACTGTTGAGATACTGTTGGAGTATATTACCATAACTAATTAGACAAGTCTGATTGTCAAGATATTACAGATACCAAAGAAAAATTGTTAGCATTGCTACTGCATAGTGAACAAGGATTGTATTTGCTTCAGATATGTAGCACGTTGCACAAATATCCCGTGTAACAAAGAAACATAATACTGAAGAATTAATAGATGAAACCATAAGGTGAGCTGTAATGTATTAGTCAAGCAATGTGTCTGTAGGAAAAAAGAAGGTATAAAAATACCAGAGCTGCTTGTTTTAAAAGCTTCAATTCATAAAGGATACTATAAATAACGAAAGATTTACCATAACTCAAGATACATCAAGATAAAAAATGTCCACTACACCAGAAACAGCAAAAACCCTCCACAGGATAAGTTACATTTGACTAAAAATGTTGCTCAGTTTATATATGCAGCATCAGCTTTATTCTGTCAATTAGGCTTAGTAAATAATAAGGTTGATTGAATTTGTTAAAATGTCTTGCAATATGTTAGCCCATAATGAAGTGTTCCCACTTCTACAAGGCAAACAAAAAGGATAAATAAAATTGCTAAAGCAGTTTTTTGCATTCTCCATGTTTACTTGCCAAACAACTTCCAAAATAAAACTCCACATCACAGGTGCATTTGTGCTTCTTCAGATACTTTACCCTTTCAATCATGTCTCTGGTCTTCTGTGTTCCCACAGGAACATCATGAACACGGTACTGGCTACAAAGGTAACTCATCACGGGAGAAGGCGCATCAAATAACTCTCGTAAATATGAATAAAATCCGTATCGGCTGTAGAAGAGACAAAAAAGGAAGCATCAGAAATCAAATTCGCCAGGTAAGGAGGCTGAAGTTACTGAAGGGTCAGAGAGAAGTCCCACTAACCCAGAACTAAACTGGTGATAATTTGATTTGCATAAAGAATTCTAATATATAGCAACAAAACAAATCCACTGCATTAAAAACTATTCCTGAATACAATCAGATACATACTGTAATTCTTCAATGGGTCTTGATGGCAAAATCTCAGCACATGATTCATCAGGTGCACATACAGCATTCACTCTTAGTTTCTGACGATCACGCACCTATATTAAGATTATATTCAATGATTTGGTAAAGATCAGAAAGATAAACCATGTGCAAATAAAATATTAATTACGGATTCAGAGTCAGAATTATTTTCAACTGATGACCTCTGGAAGAACTTACAAATTCACTCTGGCTCAGAAACAACCAAGTTCTCTAAAAGCAAACTCTATTAAGGTCCCTGAAAACACTATATGCTAGAGAAAATAAAAGCAATCAAAGAAACCCAGAGCCAAGTGCTCAGTCTAAAGAGCTACTTGTCTAAGTGAAGATCAGTTGAGCTGGTTAAAGCAGCCTTGAACTGAGTTCCACAACCACACAAGCAAGATAAGCCCCCAGAACTTCAGATATCACTACTGTTCAGGTATAAAAAAGTGGTTCGTTTCCATGAAGAGGGGATGAGACTTCAAAAACTGCAGGACAGTCTGGCACTAAATACACCGTTGTGTTGACTGTAGCTGGGAAACACTGTGACAGTTTAATACCGTATTGTCTGCTTTTTTCCCCCTGCATCATCTGCCTGACTTTCAAAAGGAACAATCTTCTCACTGATTCAGGAGACAGTAGAACTATGAAAAAACAAGCTTAATTTGCTGCTTAGACCACTGCATGTCACAAAAGATGCTTCCTGCCTCTTTATTCAAAAGGCAGGGGAAAATTTTGGTACTAAATGGGTAGATTTCTGCTCTACCCATTTTCTTGTACACAGCATTTTCTACTTAAGTGATTATTGCCTTAAGGAAGGCAGAAAGGAGGAAGACAATCTAAAAAAACACACATCTTCTAATATTCCTACATGTATCCAGTTAGTCTAAGGTTTAAGGAAACCTTAATTCTGAAGAAAATCTTTGAACAATTCACATTATCTACTTGTTATGATATAGGTATCTGTAATTATCATACAGATTTACTCGCTAGACTCCCAAGGGTCGGGGTTCCTACTTCAGTACTTAATAAAGTTTTAAAATTGGTGCCAACTTGCCTCCACCAGAAATGTCTCCATATCTTCTTGACACTCAAAAACGAAAGCCCTCAAGTCATTGGAAGAAATGTGATTTTCAACATATTTTGCATGTCTACTGTCCTTCATATTGATCTAATCAAGAAAGGTAATGAGCAAGTGATTTAATACAATTCAACTTAACATCCCCAAAAAACACTTCAAATAATCAAGATGATATCCACACATATATTTAATGAAAACAAGAACTATGTCTTTAAAAATATATTTCTTTGCATTTTTTGCAACCAATTCTCTTGGGAAGAAACCTATGGTAAGTCACAGATCACTGTGCTTAAGTTTTAGCCATCCATATCCTTTTTCAGCACTCCTGCAGTTATCACCATCTCTCACCATACCACCTCTCCTGCTCCATCCTGACCTTACAATTGAAACCACCCCCATCTTATGTCTAATGGCTCTGCTCCAGCACTACTAATGGGTTTTCCATTAGCAACAGAAAACACCACACTCCTTAAGCTGAAGTGCATTTGAATTCCTAAGAAAAAAGCCCCACTTACTTAAAATGGATGAAGCTTTCCAAATCTGAATGAAATGTTAATGTTTGTGGGTTTCAGTTGACTTTGACTAGTAATTAAACATTATGTCACTATACATGAAACACAAAGGAAAAATTACAGAGAACTACACAATTTAGTAATCTCAAAATGGAGAAATGCTGGGTACAGTTAACAGCAATTTGAAAGCTGGAAGTTTTAAGTACACCAGATTAATTTACATGATACCAAAGTGTACTGGTTTTGGCTGAGGTAGGGTTAATTTTCTCCACAGTGGCCAGTATGGGGCTGTGTTTTGGGCCTGTGCTCAACAGAGGGTTCATTATACAGAGATGGTTGTTATTTCTCAGCACAGCTTACACAGAGCCAAGGCCTTTTCTACTCTTTCTGCTGCCACAGTGGTAGGGTAGGGATGATGGAGACTGGGAAGAAACAGAGCCAGAACAGGTGACCCAAACTGACCAAAGGGATATTCCAGATCATCATCCCCAGTATATAATGCAAGAGGAAGGAGGAACACTTGGAGTGATGGCTTCCCAAATGTCATAGGTTAGGAATGGTATTCTTCCATTTAGAAGGCCCATTAAAACCATGGCACTGCTTGTTCCCCATGTCCCCTCCCTGCCTCCTGCTCCAGCAGGATGGAGTTGAAAACTGGAGGCAAAAAAGGTAAAAATCATGGGTTGACATAAGAATAATTTACTGGAAAGAGCAGTAAGATAAGAAAGCAACCAGTAACTGCAGCAACTTTGATAATAAAAGGTGCAAGACTAACAATTTACACCCCCAACAAATGCTGACTGCCCACTGTGACTTCTCCCAACCTGAAAGGCAGAATTACAGCAAGAGTCCCTTTCCCCCACCCACCCTGCAAAGAGGTGCGGTTATATGGAACAAATCAGGGTCTGGCCACACCCTCTCAGCCACACATCCTCTCAAGCATTAACAAAATTTAACCCTGTCCTTGGCCAAAACCAAGACACCAAGTCACTGTCACACATGATGGAGCCCAGCTCTCCTGGAGACGGCTGAACACCTGCCCATCCATGGAAATGGTGACTTAATTCCTTGTTCTGCTTTCCTCATGTGCATGGCTTTTGCTTTCCCTATTAAACTGTCTACACCATGAGCTGCCTAAGCTTTTACTCTTCTGATTCTCTACCGAATTCAGAACAGGGGCGGTGAGTGAGCAGCTGCCTGGGGCTTGACTGATGGCCGGGGTTACACCTCAACAGAGAGAAAACAAATCCACACATCAATTGATGTCACAGAGGTTAATGAGGCCGTACAGAAAAGTAAAGATATCCTTACTGAAGCATTTACAAAACTATCTCGATGTGATCTTTCAGGGAGAATTCAAAGTTCTGATAATAACAAGAAATACTTGGCATTCTATTCTAAACAAAAGCAATTTTGAACAGTCCTAGTACACGTACCAAGTGTAAGAATTTGTATATAAATATTCTGATATACTGATATACTAATTTAAATTGTAGCAATATATTAAGTTAGTTTGCAATTCTGAAAAGAAGTACAACTGGAGATCTTCATCCTCTTCACATTACATGAAGCATATATTGCAAGCATATATTGCACTAAAAAAAGTAATATCCTCTTTGAAAATTTAGCCCTGCTATTTCTAGATCAGAAATAAGTTATCAAACCAAACCAAAAAACAAAACAAAACCAGCAACTGATTTCTGTGGCTCTAGATGGCTGGGTAGAGCAAACAAAAAACCACTCAGAGATCACAGAGGGAAGTAACCACAGCTGAGCAGGTTGTGCTGTAAAGGGAGATACTCAATTGGCAACTAACACTGCTGTTTTAAGCAGCAACTAAGAACTACTTTAGTAAGATTGGATAGTAACTGCACCACTGCTTCCTCTGTGGTTGCACCACAGGGGAAGCCTGCAACAGGCATCTTCTTGTGGAGGAAAGGAGCCATCCCACCCTACTCAATTACAACATTGCCTATGGAATTCTAATTATCAATATCGTGCGTGTACCTGGCAGTACCTTCCAAGATGTGTCTCAAAAGTCTCCCCGTCATTCTTGAAGCCTTGCAAGACATACATAATCTAACCATTAACAGAGTGGTATACAAGTAAATCTTACTTCAAGCATCATGGGTTCAAAAGCTTTTCTTTTAAACTTGTCTTTGTTGTTTCTCAGCCACGTAAGAGCAGAGTGTGTGTCTCGGAATCTCTTTTTAAGCTTCTCTTCCTTCATTTGCCTTACATTATTGAGTTGTCCAAGGCGATCAATTATTCCTGTAATTTAAGGTAGTGTCTTCAACAGAGTCCACAGTAAGTACACATTATAACCAGCATTTTCTGCTACCTAGTGACTACACTCCTCCAAAAATAAGGTTGTTAGTAAATGGTGAGAACTAAGTTTCTCTTTCCAGAATTGAGATGCTGCTACTTCTGAAGAAATCTATAAAACTATAAAACCTTAAAATAAAAGTAAAAACTTATCCAAAGAATAACAAAATATGGTAAGCACAGTAAAAATACAGGAATTTTGCCATGAAATATGTTTTTTCAAGACTTGTCCTACCTCTGTACTCAAAAAGAAAAAGATCCCCAGAGGAAAGAGACAGTAGGACTAAGTAATGTGAAATATCTGTTACTTCATGCTAGCAAAAACCAAAATGTGTGACAAGAGACTGTGTATGAAAGCATATACTCTTCAGAAGAGACAGAGATCAGAACCTGAGAATTTTGTGCTATTCAAGATAAAATATAGTGTCTCCCTCCCCAGGTCACCTGGACTCCCTACCTCAGTTTCTTCTTGGATTCTGTGATTCTTGCATTGCCAGACAGGTATGTGCAAATGACCAACATTCACTGAGGAATATGTATACAACACCCTCACTAGCTGTCAAGCTTCAGTTTTTAAATTTCATTTCATTTATTAGAAAGGACTAATTGCAAATCCCAGACTAATGTAAAGAAACTCTGGAATTGAGGTTACCTAAAGTTCATCTAAGAAGGACAACTGCAGCATCAGCAGCTAATATACTACATATAGTACATGAAGTAGCTAAAATACTGTCTCTTCAAAGCAAACTGCTTTCTCCATCAGGTTTGGGATTGCTTTTCACAACCTGCTAACTACAGACCTTCCTTTTGAACCAAAAAATCCCCTAAACCTCCAAACTGCCAAAGGATTCTCCTCACCCAGATATCAGAAATACTGATTCCTTGAAGGATAGTTTTAAGGTCAATTTTTAATTTTGCATCTTCTTGTTCAATTTTGAAAGTGGCTGTTACTTTTAATAAAGCTGTTAACAAGAGAGAGGACTGCTGTACATGTAGGCCAACTACAAGTAGTAGCTGAAGTAAACACCTTGAATTATTTCACTACAGCAGGACAAGGAGATTCTGTACAAGCAGATGCATTAAAATATTAAAATAAATTGACAAAGAAAAACCTTAAGTAACTTACTTTTCTCTTCCCGCTCTTGGTTGTTTTTTTCTGCTCTTAGATCACTAACATCATTTTCAATATTTGCCTTCTCTTCTTGTAATTTTTTCAGCTCAGTATTAACAGCATCAATTTGTGGCTGAAGATTCTCACACACTGCCATTGTATCCAGCTCATTCTGCCACTCTTCTATTATTTTTTGAGTTTGGTGTATTTCCTTCTGCCTGTTTGTTTCTTCATCTTTTTTCATTCTGAATGCTTGATTAATTTCTTCAATCTAAAAATTTGGAGTATTTCAAACAAGAAATGAGTTTGGTGTACAGAACCTACAACAAATACCTAGGATACCCATGCAACTGCTATTAAATGCTGACATAACCATGCACCCAAGACTCTGTTACAGTTCCAACATCACTATGACACAGTTCCAATAGCACTATGGCAGTTGAAGAACATAAGCAAAAATACAATCAAGCTTATAAATCAATTTTTGAAGTACCTTCATTTTCATAAAAGCAGAACCTTAAAGGTTAATAAACTGACTAACAGTTGCTTAATACATCTGAAGTTTAGTCTATGATTAAGTCAAATCTATAGCCCAAACACAACTTACAAGTTTTGACTTTGCATCCTTATACATTTCATTTACTAGACATTTCTTGACCAAGTGCATAGATGAGACTGTTTCACAGCCTTGCAAGGATGTTTCTTTTACAAGATGCAATATGTATATCCTTAGAAGCAGTAACCTACAGCCTCTACAGTGTGAGTAACCTCTCACACTATAGAGGCTGGAGCTTTTCAAGGAAAGCCTATCACAAACGGCATGTGTGCATATGTCTCTGTCAATCAATAGATACACACACTGTCTATTTTAGTAGGCAACATAATTTATGCAGTATACACCTCTCTCTTAGTAATTCCTGTTTGACTTAAGAGTTCTAAAGATACATTGTGTCCTGGAGGGAGTGAAGAGTACAAGCACTTGCAGCATCTCCATAGAAATTTGCCACTCTGCTAACAGAAGAGCAGACAAAAAAACCAAAAACAAACACCAAAAAAAGTCAGCAAGACTCTTACCTGTTTATCTTTCATCTCCAAAGCATCTTGTTTCTCTTTACATTTCTGGGAAATAGTTCTGATTTCAGCAGTCTGCATACAGCAAGATATTTAAATTTACAGTCATAAATTCAGTTATATTTGTAAAAAGTAGTCAGATTTTGAATAATATCCTGTATATGCACAACTAGGTATCTACTCCCCATTTTACTACTGACAAAGCCATCCTTACCCATTTCTTATTCTCACCTGTATCTGTAGCATGTATAATTTCAGCAATTTGTCAAGACTTGCATAACAGCATTCATACTGTACTGTTCACAACCATTCTGCTACAGGTCTGCAAATTCTGGCATGACATCGAGAGGAAGTGCCTCATCTGAAATTAAAATACTCCATCCTTGATTTCAATACAAATGTTACATTCAGATGCCTACAACTATAAAACGTTCTTGCCTCTTTCTCCAAGCCAATTTTGCAAAGAAAGGTGATACTAAAGAGCGAGCAGGGCTTAAGCTCTTAGGCACAGGATGGCCAAACCAGGTTTTGTCCAAGTCATCCTACCTCTGAACTGCATTGTGCTAGAGCTAGATCCTACACAACTGAGCCTGACAACTTGTTGGCTCACGTGTCTGCTCCTTCTCTATCCTCAGCTTCTATAAAGCAGAAGAACAAAATAGGTTGGAAGGAATTTCTTGGCATTACCCAGTCCCATCCTTTCTCAGAGCACGCTTTTATTAGGTCAAGTTGCCCAGGCACTCACACAGCTGAGTTCTGAACACAGGGGAAATACACTATCCTTTCTCTGAAAACTGCATTGCTCCTTCCCTAAACCCTCCAGGCTGAAGCACAGTGAAGAGAATACTGGAACACTGCAGAGGGATGGAAAGATTGCAAGTAAATTCCAGTGCAGACATGGAAACCAACACAGCACTCCCAGCAGAAGAAACGTCTTCCTACGAAAAGTCATACTGAAAACACTAAGATGCATCAAAAAAAGGAGAAAATAAAACTATGCTGAATTTCTTCTCTACCTCAACCTCAGAAAAGCCCCCAAGTTTTAGGACTCATGCAGACAGTTTGCATAAAGACAACACAGAAGAAATACATCTGGGTCTTGCAGTTGACTGTTATGAAGTAATGATTCTGTGATGCTCTTTTCCAAGAGTTCACAGAGGCAGCCTGAAGAGGAAGCTCTCTCCAGGAAACTGATGCACAATGTTCACAAAACGGTTCCGAAGGCTCTCAAAACTGGGGCGCTGCTAAGGAACTGGAATTCTGTTTTTCATTTACCATTGTATTTTCAGTGATATGTTTCCAGATAGACCTAGCTACAGAACAGACAAACAGCTAGAATTGTCTTTATAATTTTCATTGTATAACCAAAAAAGACTCCTTTACACCATTAAATATTGCTAGAAAACCGCATGACATAGTTAACTCTGTTCAAATGCCTTTAAAGAGCCTGAAGAAACTGTTCTGAAAATGCACCATTTCAAACTTTTCCTATACAATGAGTCCGTTTCTTTCTCCCACATTCTACATGATACCACTCAAACCACCAAGTCTTACTAAAAAGTTTGATTCTAATCCAGAATTTGAAAGGGTTTTTACACAAAGAGACAGGAGAAAAAGTAATACAATGTCTGGATATATTAATATAATTCCCAGATTTACTCCACCTTTCCTAGCTGTTCAGCTCCTTCCAGACAAAACTACAAATCCATACTGGGCTTTTTGCCAACAAACTTCAAGAAAGACAAAATGAAGGTGCGGTTATTTTTGCTCTCACATAAATATCCTCATGTTAAGAGAAAGATCTCAAGAAGCAGTCAAAATTAAAGTTATTTGATAATGGATATAAGCCTCGAGCAAAGGATCTGAAGAGAATTATATTCCGTGCAGGTCTGTGTATCCAGAATAGAGCAGACTTAAATATTAAACTGCTTTCCCTTAATGCCAAATTGAAACTAATCAACTCTTTCTGGCTTACAGAACATTCACTGGTGAAGTTCTTGTCAAATGCCTGCATTTGTACAAAGACAGAATTTTAAGTTACAAAAAATTCAAGCACTCTATGAAAAGGTGAGGAACTAATCATGACATAGGAGCTTAAAGCCATTCTAAGCTACTTAAGTCTTGCACTTTCATACTACATCAAAACTATCTCCTGACAGTGCAGCCAGCACTGATTCTCCTTTCCAAAGACATTTCAACAGCCCAAGTCTCAAAGTATGTGTGA
This sequence comes from Geothlypis trichas, assembly GCA_009764595.1. NCBI lineage: Eukaryota > Metazoa > Chordata > Aves > Passeriformes > Parulidae > Geothlypis > Geothlypis trichas. Next base: position 147,683 of record WSPJ01000042.1, read on the forward strand.
GGGAAATCCATTTCAGCAGCTGAAAAAAAGGTACTGTCACAGAAGTTCAGAAAGCAGCAGTACATCTCTCAGACCTTCCTAACTTGCCTGGTATCTTGCAAATAGCCAATGCCACAACAACATACATAATACATTCCCTTACATCTTTTTCCACAATTCTGGACTCTGAGCTCAAGACAAAATTATAATCATTCAATCTAGACTTGAACATATCATTTAACATCAGAAAAAGCAGGTTTGGAAGCATCTTAGTATACTACTATATACAGAATATTATTAGTTATGAATAAAATACAAAATTGTAACTCATCACTGGAAAGTCATATTAGAGTATCTCCGTTAGTCTTCTATAAATTACTTATTTCCAATTTATCCTCCTTCCCTCTTCCTGTATTTTTAGCTACTGGAATACTGTAGAACAAATGGATCTAATCCAATTTCCAGACATAAACTATTTATTATTAATTCATTAATTAGTAATTAATTAGCACACAGTTAACCTTTTGAATATACAGTATATAAAAGCTTTACTCAACAAGTTTAGACTGAAAAGAAAAGGATGCTGATTCAAGAGTATAAATTAATCATCTTGAACATTCTCTCAGGTTTTCTTCCACTGTTTTGTAGGAAGTGCCTATGCTGAGCAAGCTCCCTGCAAGTTAAAACAAAAATGATCACTGTTTGTCCTAGGTTTCTTATAGAAACAAAGTACAACCTTTAATAAAAAAGTTGACTTTTAAGTGAATACAGCCCAATACTTCCAGGAACAGTGATACCAATGATTAAGTAGAACTGCTCCCAGTTCCAAAACAACAGAGCAGCTCGATAGGAAAAACCTAACACGGTAAGAGCAAGCAGTGAGAACAAAGTTTATCGATTCACAAGCACGAAGGCATTGCTGCATTATGAAAATCAACTTCAATTTTCCAGATGTTACCTTTTCTCTAAGGAAGTACATTTACCTTTAAACAACAAAAACCTTCAAAACAAAAAGCCTGTCGTGGGTTTACAGGAAGCAGGTTTTCTGGGAATGGAGTGGCCAGAGGCCAATAGGTGTTCAGATTTTAAATTGACACCAGGCTTGGCCACTGAGGGTGGATGCGCCTCTGAGAACACAGGGGTTAGAAGCAGTGTACTCCTTGGGCTCGTTCTCTTTGATTTCCGGCCAGCAAAGAGGCAAGGCCTCCCCTGCCCGGCTTTGAGCTGGGCGGGGGAGGGAGAAACCTGCGGCCCGGCAGAGGTAGGCCTGACCCCTCAGGATGGAAGGGTGGTGGGACACCAGGAGGCGTTGGGCAGCCCCCCACCCCAGGAGAGACAGAGGGAGAGAGGCCCCGAGAAGATTTGGGCAGCCCCCCCCCCAGCATGAAGATGAGAGAGAGAGAAAGCTGGTACGGGCCTGTGGCCTTGAAGTGATATCGGCTGTGAAGAAGGAGGGGGAAGGGGGAGTGCAGCAGGGAAGGAGCCTGGCCGCCTGCAGAAGTCTGTTAACCCCTTTCTGGACAATGAAGACCTCACAGAGCATTTGGACCTTCCCTGGAGGGGAGATGAAGTGGATGATAAAGTGGAAATGGGCAAGAGAATGATAGTCAAAGCAGTGAGTGAGGCTGGGAGAGTGAAGAAGAGGCCGGAGAGAGATGATGGAGTAGCTGGTTGCTGAACTCTTCTTGGTACAGCCACGGACAGGACCACGCTTCCTCGCGACACAGAGGCTGCATGCAGGGGGGAGGCGATGGCTCAGAATGAGAGGATTCAGTTTTGGAGACCCCCCGGCCCCAGGGGGTAGATAAGTATGGGGGGGACAAGAGGTCCCGAGATGAGAGGAAACTGTGCCTTTTTTTGGAACTGGTCAAAGCATCCTTAAAAGGATAACCCCTGAAGTAGCCCTGTTCCATGTCCAGTGGTGAGAGCGCTGGGCATGCAAGGAAGAGGTCACCATGGCCCAAGAAGGACTCCTCTCCTCTTGATGGACTGGAATTGAGTATTTATTGGGTGATGGATGGAGACTTGAAATTTGGAAGATGTATTGGAAATGTGGTGGGGGGAGGAGGAAATTTTTTTTTGTGGAGTTTTCATTTTCCAGGTGTGTGTGTGTGTGTGTGTGTGTGTGTGGCTTTTTTTTTCCCCTTTGTAGTTTAGTTAATAAACTTTTTTTTTTTCTAAGGTAGAGGCCTGCTTTGCTTATTTCTTGGTCTCATCTCACAGCAAACACCAGGGAGAGGGAATTCTCATGGGGGCACTGGCATTGTGCCAGTGTCAAACCATGACAAAGCCCAACCAGACCAAAAAAAAAGCAACAGCAGTGAGGCTGCAGCATTTTGGAACACTGAGGTATTTTGCCGCACAGCACAATAAACTCTTGCAATACTGTAGGAGACACAACCTAATTACTTTTGCCAAAGAATTTTCTTATAATTATGAGGTAGTTGAGTACTTCCTAATGTTAGTGTAGCATTTATCACAACAAAAACAATGTTGTGAACAACAATCTGTAGGAGTGTTTTGCCTGGTCTTTCTGCTCTGGTTTTGGGTTTGTTTTTTATTTGGGGTGAGGGTGTGTGTTTTGGCTTTTTTTTTTGTTGTTTTTGACGAAGCACATAACTCGTTTATTAACTCACAGTGTATTAAACACCACTGAAGTTTCAGACCCCCATTCTACAAACAGAACTCACTGCAGCAAACAAACATTCTCATGTGAACATTTAACTTTGGTTATCCACCACAAATTTGTGCAGCTTATACACACAATGACTTCTGCAGTCTGAATAGCAAATACTAGTCAAAATCCTGTAGGAAATTACAGTACTCTTATTTTCCATGTGGAAATAATATTTTTTCATAAACCCAGGAAGAGCAGCTGTTACATAAACTGTAACACATAAGTAGGTTTACAATTAAATTCCCTTATGCATAAAAATATTCACAACTAATGGACGATTACTGTCCAATTAAAAAATCAAGTCCTACTTATGCAATTATGTTCAATATTAGAGGAATGCTTTTAGGCCAGTAAAGTTGTAATTTACCTTAAATAAACCATATTTCAAGAAGATAAGAGGAGTGAACATCCCACAAACCCAAACCACAGGACAGATGAAAGGCATCTCATTTAATGGAAGTACTTAACTTGGGGAAACTATCAACAATATATCCTAGCAGATTTTAAAATCTCGCTTTATTGTACATCGAAGATTTGCTTTTACAAACCCAAGAGCAGGCTGAAGAACTGCTACTAAAGGTTTACAAGGAATCTATTCCTTGAACAGACACAGAGAAGGCACTAAGAACCAAGGGCACAGGTGCTTCAGGAAAATTTCTGCTGAAACATCATTGTGACACACTAGGAAAAAAGAGGTAATTACTTCACATTTTACAAAGCTGAACACAGAGAATCTGACATATTACCTATGTTAAACAAGAACTTCAATACCTACATTATCTCTGGTTTTCATATCCAGATTGTTTAAATTCTCTTCAGCTTCTTGGATTCTTCTTCTCCATGGGGCCTGCATTTCTCTCAGACGCTTCAGTTCTTTCTTAACTTGGCTTTGGCACTGTTTCACTTCTTCATGCTGCTCACGAACATTTTCATATTCCTTGGAGGAGTTGAAAGTAAAACAATAAAAAACTGCTGTATTCTATTGCAGTGTTTTATACTGTCCAAAGATTTTACTGAACTGTTCATGAGTTTTAGAAAAATATCTCTTTCAGAAACTAGCATTAGAGCAACTATGTAATTAATACTATTACTAGTTCAAATGACAAACAGTTGTAGGGATCATTCAGTCCCCAGTGAACAAGGACACATTATTAATACTTCTTAAATAATATGTAATTCAACTAGCAGAAGAAACAACCCATTTGTCTGCAATTACCTTGTCTCCAAGTTCATCTGGGATCATGGAAAAAACTCCTTAGCCCCTCTCTGTTCATAGTTTGAGACTACTTACACAGGAGTCTAAAAGCTAAGGAGCAAATAACCACAGACAATTTGGGGAGAAAGAGAAGGAAACGAGCTGGACAGATTGTCAGAGCAAGTAACAGACACAGCCACTGCTGAAGTAAACCAAGAGGAGAGAGTGGAACATACTTTTGGGAAAAAAAACTTCACCACACACCACAAACACCAAAGCCATTGCTATCCAGGAAGTTTAACTCAAGATACATTCATGAGAGAAAAGAGATGGTAAGCAGTAGGGTGACCAAGAACCTCCACTTCAAGAAGATGGGAATTCTTTAGAGAAAGTAGTTTAAGCTAAAGGAGCCATTATTAGTGATTTTTCTCTGTGTGTTATACTCTCTGGAGAGAAAAAACATTAAAAAAGGAAGGAACAAAAAGAAGGGGAACCTCTCCCCAGCCCCTCCAAACTAAGAAACATAAGAGAACAATACATTCCATGACTATGAAAACTTCATGAGGAAAAAAATAAGATGTTCAGAGGCCCAGAGAGAGGAGCAGATTCAGGTATGCAGGGGGACAGAGGAAGGGAAGGCTGTTTGACTTTGCCCCTCATTCAGAACTTATGCCTAGTTTATTCCAAGCCCTGGAGGTTAATACTACAACAGGAACAGTAATAGTAATAATAATAATTTTACATGAAGACCACCTGGAAACTAACTTTAACAGGTGAATTGGCTTTATGTGCTACCACTTTCTCATAGTTCCTTAACCAACCTGATGAATCACAGATAAATCAACCTAGGCTAGAAAATCCAAGGACTTTCTTGACAGTATCTTTTTCATAAAGTCAAAAAGTATTTGATGAAAGCTGCTGTAATTCTGTGAAGTACAGTCAGTAGCCACTACTACAAAGTTACAGAGATAAAAGGGTTATATTTTCACTTATCTGAAAGATTAACCTTAAAATTTAGCTCTGCTCTAAATAAGGCATTTTATTTCAAGACTAAAGCAAATGCACACATGTACAATTACACTTCAGATTCCACAAATGCAAAGTACAAGCAAGTTCCACAGAATTGTTGTGACATAATTTTTACACAGCAAATCCTTTTTAATACTTTAAGAAATTCTGACTCAACCAAAATACAGAGATCTTGTGTATCTTTACTCAAGTAACTTTGATGCTTGTAATTATGCACTCCACTAAAGACCTGCAGAACCCCAAAAGCATTTCAGCTTTCTCAAGAGATATTCACATCTTAAACCAACGTTTTTCATAATTGTAAACGTGACGGGAGGAAAAGAAGAAAGGACATAGCTTGACCAAAACACATTTTCAAAACTACATGACATGATCCCAGGAACTATGGAATTCTATGGAACCCAAAGTATATGTTCAAAAACTTATTAGACATAGATATATATATAAATGGTGTATAATTCTCCACATATAGAAGCAGCTGTCACTGTCTAGAAAAAAAATCACTTGACAAAAAAAATCTTCCTCAGGTAAAAAGCAGTAGAGTCTTCAGAATTAAAATGCACTTCAACAGTGATCAGAACATGAAAAAGCTCATCACTAGACTTCTCTTTTCCTCTATGATTAAAAAGCAGTCTAATGTCATATTTGAGTTATCATATTTCCAGGCTGTCTGTTTCTCTATTTCACAACATCATGCAGTGTTTACACATCTGCCTTCCAGCTGACTTCAAAGTTCAGGTGTAGCTACTCTGCTTGGTTACAAAGGTAAATTCAACAGGTAGGTGTGTTTAGTCTTCAAGTTGAAATCTGCATTTAGGGGAGGACAGCGTAAATGCAATATCTTCACATCAAATCACCACTTCGGATTTAAAGCAGCCACCTGATACTGACACTTCATAGACATCACAGGATTACTCCTCTACATTTCTATCTACTGATGAGGATCTTACTCTTCTAGTATATTAATTACAATCGACTTCCAATCCTTAGAATCTGGTTTAAATCCAGAGAAGAAAATAGCAGCTAAATAGTTTAGTAAAGCTAAAGAGTCTTTGCTACAACAGAAGGAAGAATAAACTCCCATACTATTCTCAATTTCAGTCAATCCCATTTTAAAACACAAACCCACCAATTTATTCTAAGGACTAAACAGTGCTAGGTCAAAACAACAAAAAAACCCCCATGCTCTTGTAGAACAATGCAATTCTTCTCTTCGAAAGAGCTTGGTATTTTTGCAATGTAAGAGAATACTAAAAATTCTGTCACAGTTTAACAAATCACAAAACAGCAAAAGAATGTGAAATTTATTATAGTCTGTAATTCTGATATCCTCTAACTAGTAAAACGATGACATCAATGCCCTTTGATTTCAAATGTAAATTAAGTACGTTAAAGATCTCGTGTTAAAATTTATTAGAATTTCCCTACAGTCACTGCTCTCAGCATCTCTAAAGTGCACGTTTACCTCCAGTTCTCTTCTCTTTTTCCTGAATCTAATATACATTTCTGATTCTGTACTGTCAATCAGAACTCCACCAAGGTGTCAAAGCACACTGCTGTTTCCACGGATTCAGTGGCCAAGAAGTCATAGTTAACTGAGTGCAACCACTAAAAGCCTTTAACATACTGAGCAATATAAACTGTCTAGAAGACAGCAGGGGAAGTAAGGTGTTTAATCAGTCTGACTAAACTTGCTTAAGTATGACATAACTAACAGCAATGTTCTCTAGTTTGTGGAAGGCAACTTCACTGACAGCAGATCAAATCATTAGCTTAGTCTTCCTCTACCAGTGTCCAGCAAGCCTTTGGAGCTATGTAGAAGCAAGTATCTTACAGCAGAGAACAATCAGCATCAGTCTACATTTATTATGCAACACCAGGCTAACACATGTAGTAAGAAAACATCCTACCATTCAGCAAGTACTGACATCACAGAAGGTATATCCTACTTCTTCAACACCTACCACCATCCATCTGTTTAAACTGCTACTCCTAAATCCCTCTGCTGTTAGCAAGATGGTTTGAAGGCAGTTGTGACAGTGGTCACAGGGGTCTTTGGATGAGGGAAGAGACATGAATGTTGACTCCATGTTCACAAGGCTTGATTTATTATTTTATGATATATATATATTACATTATAATTATACTAAAAAGAATAGAAGGAAAAGTTTCATCTCAGAAGGCTAGCTAAGCTCAGAATAGAATAGAAAAGAATGAAAACAAAGGTCTGTGGCTCGGACAGAGAGAGAGCCAGCTCTGCCGTGAGTGGTCACTAACTCCAAACATCCACACGAGACCAAGCACGGATCCACCTGCTGCATTCCACAGCAGCACATAACCACTGTTTACATTTTGTCTCTGAGGCTCTCAGCTTCTCCGAAGGGAAAAAATCCTAAGAAAGGATTTTCATTCAAAGATGTCTGCCACAGGCAGTGATGGGATTCCCAGCCGCTCAAGAAGCAAAGGCCACAATGCTCTTTGCATAGCCATGTGAGGCTTCATTAGATGCAAAATTGCAAAAGTAAGTTTTCTGCATTCTTCATGAGCAGTAAATCAAGTTTTCTGGAAGTTCTATATCTGCATTTCACTAACTCTATACTGACATATAATATAATTAATTCTAAGCTTGCAAACAAGGCAAACAACATATTGTTTCAGTAAACTGAAATGTCCATCAGTTTGAGCTGTTTGGAATCGTTGAATCTGACTGATTATTTAACACTAAACTAAGGAAGTATTTAAGTGCTCCTCAGAAATACGTACTTTGATTCGTGTAAATGACCTGCTCTTTACTCTAGATTCTTTCAAATGTGTTTAAATATTTTTCTGCTCAAATGCTAATATTTTTGAGACTGGCAACTTAAATTCAGTGACATGTCTGTCATGCACACTAAACTTCAACTAATAAATTGAGAGGAACATAACCACTAAAAAATTTTAACCAAAAAAAAAAGTAAAAAAGTTACAGCTGAAGAAGCAAGCAGAGCTGTCTAGAGCTTAAACCAGCTGCCTCTGCACAGAATAAAAGGAGTACTGCTCTTGGCCTGAACTACTGGCTTTCCTAACTGTGCAGGAGGTGCCTGAACTACTTCTTGAATCAACCTATGCAGCTAGAATGTAAGCAAACATCACAGTCAGACCAAGAACAGAATTTCAAGAACTGGCCTGCTTGCACTAAGCATTAAGCAATGATACTCAAATTACTCCAGTCACACTTCTTCTAAAGCAACTTTTGGCCTATTCCTAATTTCACAGCCTTAGAGAAAACAGCTTAAGTGAGAAAGACACTGGAAATTAAACTTACCACCCACGGCCTTTTCCTCTCAAGCATCTCTATTAAGTCTACATGGCGCTTGCATTCGTGGTATCTTTCAACATCCTGCTTGTACCGTTCAACCCTCTGCTTCATTTTCTCCAATGAGGTGGCTTTTTCTCTGCACAAGTTCTGTAATACACAATTTCAGATTTTACAGCATCCAAACAGTTCCCAGAAAATAGTCTAGATCTCACCTGTACATTAAAGCAGAAATTTAACATCAGAACTGGAGGGGAACCATCCAAAACGACAGGAACAGGAGAACAAAGGATTAAAAGAATGGCCTGTATGGCTAAGGACAGACATTGCTCCCAGAACACTGGTCCTTTTCCTTTTTCTCTGTCTCTTCTTTTTCGAGGAAATGAGCAACACTAAAGCAAAGCACCATGCTTTAATTCATAAGCCAATGACTTACAGAAGACATAAAATATTTGTCTAGGAAAGTTGTTGCCAGTCAAAAATCCCAAAGAAAGGAGAACTTGACAACAGGCATTCCTCATCTTTTGGGTCTGGACCATTTGCACACATCTTCGTACTTACAAGCATGTGAGTGTCAGAGTGAATGAGTTCTGAGAGAAGATGAGCATTATTTGGTAAAATCAACTTACCACAGACTTTGTAAATAAATTCCATTTTCTAATTCTGTTACACGTCAGGGTAAAATTTATTTCACTTTTCCTACATTCACTCCTGTCTAAAGAACAGATTTACCTCTAGTTCTCTTTCCTTTTCTCTGAAATTTTTCAGTTCGCAATGGAACTGGTACATTTCTGGAGAACCAATGGACTTTTCCGTGGCTTCAAGCAACTCAGTCTTACTCAAGTTTGCAAATTCTCCAACTTTGTCCTACAAGATTTTAAAAAGTTATAAAAAATACAGGATTAGTTAGAACAATGCAATACAGTAATACTGAATTTATTCTATGCTAAATAACTCTGTCCCAGTTAATGACCATCTCAAGGAGCAGCCATCAAGCCTCCCAGAAAATTTGTTCTCAGGATGCTGAAGCAGCCTTGCAGTATAAATCTTTTGCAGTATAAACTCTATGACTAACTCGAAAGTTAAGCCACGTAGAAGTTATTACTAAAGCTGGCAGACAAGGCTACTGGAAGCATTTCTGTTGAAATACTGAGATACTCTGTTGAGCAGAGTTGCTCAAAACTGAGACTGATGCAAGAAGTGCGCTTGCTGTTGATACACTGGGAGAGAACAAATAAACCAGAACTATCAACACTGTAATATTGACTGACCTGACTGCACTAAAGAGAAAAAGTTCTTTTAAACACAAAGGTGTTTTACCAGAGTACGCTGGAAGTTCCAAACAAACACTGCACACAGGTCAAAGTCAATGATACGTCACCTGGCATATTTTTATTTCTGCAGTATTAGATTTCTAAACTTTAATGATCTTCTGCATGTCTTCTTGAATTCAACAAAAACCCCGTGGCTAGGCTCTGATAAGGTTTCATTTCACTACCATTCCTGATGATCCACATGAACTGGGAAGGAACCTGTCACAACTTTAGGGTGCAGTGTGAGGCAACTTAGCTTTCTACACATGAATCCTGACCTGCTTGAACATGCATTCAAATACAGAAACTGCCAGTAGTATTCTTTAATCTCTCTCCTTTAAGACTTACTTTCCATTAGGATGATTTTACTCTTACACAATTCAATCCTATACATCTTTCAGCCCTGTGCTAAACAAACTGCTGACATTACCAGAAAGGCTGTATTAGCAAGGGCTGCTAATTCAACACCAAGACAGGGAACATCAGCATCTTTCCTTTCAGAGTCAACAGGTACAAAACTGTCCAACCAGCGAGCTTTAAAAGTCACACAGCTCCTCTTTTCTTTCACCATCACACCAGCATGGCTGCCTCAACCCTCTTGTTCTTTGTGCTGTCCCACTGAACTAGGCAAAGTGCTGCTAAAGCTAACCAGCAACAAAATCTTCTCCAACCACAGCACTCCATTTGCACCCACTGTCTTTCCAAATTGATTCATACCTGAGGAAGAAACTGGCACAAATTGTCCACCTGGATGTTTAAGGCTGCAATTTGTTCTTCTACTGTTTTCAGGGTTGCTGGTTTTCCGTTGATAAACCACAGGGATGCGTTGTTCTCCACATAAATCTCACGTGTGATAAGAATATTTTCTGGTGACTTAAACCTGATTAATAGAAAGAAGTGTTTACACTTCCAAGAACATCTGAAAAGTCGTCTTCTACCTTTAAAGGTTACCCAGTGTCAAAGTATTGTTAAAATTTATAAATAGCTAAATATTTTATCTAAATTAACTGGACAGTAGCATCAGATTCCTATTTCCATGATTCAGAAAACATCCAGTACTTCAGTGATGAACTAAACTCACATAGGAATCATCAAAAATATCTGCAAATCTTAACTCAGAAGTTACTTACATAAATGAGATGCTCATGCTGAATGTATGAAATACTTTAAAGTTGTTACAAATATGATCAGTTTCTATAAAAGTATAATCTGTGTGACAATAAAAAGTTTTAAAATTGGTGTGAAGGAGATACAGTACATATTTAAGTATCAGTACACAGAAATACATCAGTAAGCTGTGTATATATATATATATACTCAATTAGAGAAAAAAATAGCATACAACACAAAAATACTTATTTTCATTTTCTGTTTTTAAAAACCACACAAGATACATTAGTTTTCATTTTGTTTTCTAGCTCCATACCTGTTTTCAAAAATTTAGTCTGGTCAAGATGCAGCAATAACAACTAAGTCAAACTCCTGGAATTTTGGTTTACCATTTTGATTTAAAAATGGCCTAGTGCCTGTTAAGCACACTCTTAAGGATGGTGAATATAGACTTGTAGAGTGACCATGTACCTCAGGACATTTAAGAATGAAGTTCAATGCAGAAGTGAGTAACATCTGCTGCTGGTGTTTGGACCAAGCACCACAGGGATATGATCCTATTTCTTGATTACTGAACTACTACTTCCTGCGCCATCTCATTTTAATTTATGAGGCTTCATTCCAAAGACCTACAAAGCCATGCTCCTTCCTTTCATTAAAATAACATCATTTTACTATCATAACTTGGGTTTAGCTACATTTCAAGTGCTAAGTTCAACAAAGGCAACACATGCCTACAGAACTTCAATTTTTAGTTCCTGTCAAAAAAGCAATCTTCTGCATCATCTCCCATCCTACACGCTGTAATTAAACATTTTCTACCAATCAGACAAAGGACTCAACTACACTGCAACCATGACATGCTAGGTCTAATGAGCTATGAAATGCTCAATCTTCACACATTGCAAGATTCTCTCCAGAATTTCAAATACCATTAGAATACATTTATGTTAAAACAACCACACCATCTACCTGAAAGACATCCTATCTCCTGAATGCATCTTGCCTGGCCAAACACTAAAGAAGGTCTTACTTGATCATTCCCACAATAACCAAAATGGACAGACAAAAATTTTTTTAAGGCCTGCTGTGGTTTTCTGTTTTTTTTTCTCAATAAAATTTTCCTTTTAAAGAAAATAAATTTTCTCTAAACTTCTGATCAGGGTGGCCAATTATTATGCAAAGTAACACAGGCTATGAATCAGCTGACTATCTCTATTTTCTCTTTCATCCAGGCCAACAGACTAGGCTAAGGCTTATTAAAATCACCTATGCCATAGCATCCACAAAAAAAATCCATGTAGTATTGCCCTATGCATAAGCTACTAATGGAATTTTAAGTCCAAAAGATTTCCAGTTGCTCTGGTTTGTGACAGTTTACCTACAGGACTGCATTACATGGAATTAGTGAGATCTTTTCTTTTACTTCTTTTCTATCCCTATGTGATGTTTGCTGTGAGAATGTAGGCAAGCCCCTCCTACCAGCACCATCGGTATAAGAAAGTGAAGACAGATGAATCTGTTTTAAAACTTAGACTTTTGTCTTTTTTCTTTAATGAAAAGAATTCCAACCACCACACAGTGATGGCAGGAGTGACAAAATCATCAGAACCTTAAATGTAATCAAAACACACCATACAGAACTATCTTTTTCTATGCATTTTTTGTACATCAAGACAAGGTGAAATGCTTCAGAAAGCAAGATCAACAGTAGCCATCACTGCTTATTTCTTGTGTGATAATTATATAACTTTATTTTCCGAAGCCTGCAGGAATTAAAAAAGGACAAATTAAGCTTAAAGACAAACCTCTGCACAATAAATTTTTTCTCACACGTTTGTGAATGACTGTGTGGGGAAATGATCCAAATAAAAGCACATGAGGAAAGAGTTTTACTACTTACAGTTCAATTTCCAACATGCCTTTCGTGTACCCCTGCTTCACAAACAGACCAACCTACAAAATTAATTTACAAGTTGTTACTGCAAAATAAAATATATTCTCTTACAAGAATACACATTTGTGTAATGGAGCTACTTAACAATGGAGTTCATTGAAAACTCACAATTAAAAGCAAAATAAAGCACTAACTAAAAATAAAGGAAGACACTACTATCCTCCACCATCAGCATTAGAACCTCCTCCACACAATTTCTGATCAACTTGAGCCTCCAAAACAGAACAAATTATAATCAGCAGATCCACAGACAGGAAGAAGTTCTCGTGAATTTGGGGAACAAAGACAAGTGAAAAGACTCTGCTGAGTACCTGTACTAGAACTGACAATTCTAATAACATGCAAATACATCATGAGAAATAAAGAGAAACACCAACACACAATATTGCCATGCAGTCAATTCCCACGCTCCCATTTGTTTATGACTGAGCAGCTTCAAGAGGAATCATTCAGGCACCCAGATTCACTGCTCCAAACCTACCCAGAGAAATTGCATCTCACGAGAATATCCAAGAAAGCAAGTGCAAAAATTTGAAAATGTCAAGATATTACCTTCCTGCTACAGCGTCATTCTTATCTTGACAGTAAAAAGTGAAAATACAGTAGAGCAATCCAAATTGCATTTAAATCAAAGATCAGTGCCTCTATGCTTTCAGCTGAATTGTCAAGACACATTAGTATGTTATTTTTAGAGGTACTCCATATTTTGGAATTTATTTTAGACTTTGTCTATTCCTCCTTTAGTTGGTACTTCTTATCAAATGTTTAGGCCATTAAGTGGCATTTTTCTACCCCACTGTGGATGCTCAGCCATCTTCAAATAAAATCTCCAGTCAACTCAGACTGCCCTACAATTTAGGTGTTTTCATTTCATAATTTATACAAGACAGCTAGTAGTTCATTAAAATAACTCCCCTTTGTCTCTGGACCAGGTTACTCTTCAATTCAGATGTCTCACTTTTTATAAAAGTAAAATAAATCAAGGAAGAGAGTCTTTCCCCCATCCTCTGCTAGACAGCACTCTGAATGAAATTCAGATTAACTATGACAATTACAAAAGCTCATCATTACCTTATCAGCTCGCCCTAGGAAAGCAGGTTTTCCACCCAGTCCCAGGCAGATGGCACACACAATACTTGACTTGCCTGTGCCATTAGCACCTACAACCAAGTTCAGGTTGGGCCCTGGATGTACTTCACAGCTAGTGTATGTCCTGGAAAGCACAGAAAGGTTTTGAATTTTAAAACACTATATTACCTTTAAAAACAAAAGGAACTTGCTTAGAAACATTTCATTACTTTATTAAACAGATAGAATTACCTCCTCTAGACTCAATTGTGAAATACCATTTGGTAAGAAAGTCTCGAGAGTGAAAACTAACATTTCAGTGAAACACCATGAAAGACGTTCCCACCAACCAGAATACTCAGAACTTTCTTTAAAATCAGTGACTGTGCAGAATAAAATCCAGCAACAGAATAAGTTTTTAAATAAATTTACCAGGGTTTCATTTTATTTTATGCATCATAAAGAAGACAGAAAACAGATAATGCAGCAGCTTTCTGGAGTTCAACTCATATCAAATCATCCTCAGTGTTTGGGTTTTTTTTCTAACTGCATTAGACATCTTTCACCATGTCCATCCAGAATGCCTACGGCAATAGTAACTATGGGAAGAGACCAAACTCACCCATGCAAACTCCATTCAAGTTAACACCCTAAATTTATAAAGGATCATTTGACAAATTTCCTATTCCTGAACTGTGCCAAACACAGAGAGCTGAAATACTACCACAAAAGGAGGAGTACAAAGTACATAATGGCAACGCAATATTATAAACCATGTACTTGTGGAAGAGAAGGTATATGAACCCTTCAAGAGGATTTAACTACTATCTCTGAGGATTCAATTAACACCTAATACGTGATTCATGCACTACACTACTGAAGATTTTCAAGGCTAGCATGGAGCCATAAGAAAATGGTCCGACGACTTCTGCTGCTCCAAAATCCATGCTATTTGCAGTACACAGCAGGTGGAAAAAACACGTGCAAAGACCACACAAACTTCATCCTTATGGGTCTCAAGGCCTATCGCCACTGCCCTACGAGCACTTTCTGCAGTCTCCCTTTCTCCACTGCCTGGCAGCCACCTGCCTCAGAGACGAAGAGCACGCAGAGGCTGCACAGCCAACAGGAGCCACCGTCTCTGGGCAAGGCTGCCCAGCACCGGGGAATGCGCTGCCAGGGAAGGGACACTGCGCTGACAACCCCTGGGACTCGGAACCCACATAGCAGCGTCTCCCAGCGCCCCACGCCGAGTAAGACATCACCTTTCTGGGAACATCGCTTCCCGCACCCTCCGCCAGCCCTCAGTACCCGCGCGACCGCGCTGCGCTGCTTCGGCCCCTCGACACCGGGGTGGAAGGAGCACGCTGCGGCCGCTCAAGGGGGAAGAAACGCCCCCCGCTCACTTACAGGAAGTTCTTCATGAAGATCCTGACGATGGAGCCCAGTACGAAGGGGGACTCGGACGCACTGTGCTTCACAGCTTTCCCCTTTTCCCGCGCCGCCGCCATGTTTCCCCTCAGGCCGCCCCTCCTTCACTCTTGGGGCCGGGCCCGCACCGCGCGCTTGGCCCGGTTGCCCGGGGGGGGGGGGGGGGGCGGGCTAAAGCTCCTCCTTGCCCGAGCGCCGGCGCCCTCTGCTCTCGGGCGGGGCGGCGGGCGCCTTGGGCTTCGTGGGCGGGCGGCGCGGGGCGTTGGGGCCGGTTGAGCGGTGGCCGCGCGGGGCCTGCGGGGGCGGGTTGGGCGGTGCCAGCCCCGCGTTCCGCTGTCCAGCCCGAGTTCCGCTGTCCAGCCCCGCGTCGCTGAGCCCACGGGCGGTCACCGCCCGCGTTCCTGCGTTGTTTACAGCGTTTATGAGCAGATGGGCGTGTTTAGTTTGGAGAAGACTGAGAGGGAATCTCATTGATGTGTACAGCTGTCTCAAAGGCGAATGCCCAAGAGGAGGTTGCTAGACTCTTTTCAGTGGTGTCCCTGCGACAGGATGAGGAGCAATGGGCATAAAGTAAGCTCAAGAGCTTTCCTCAACAATGAGAAGAATTTCTGTTACATTGAGGGTGGCAGAGCACTGTAACAGCCTTTCTCTGGAGGTTTTTTGAGTCTCCCTCTCTGGAGGCATTCAAGCCCCACTTGGACACATTCGTGTGTCACTTGCTGTAGATGACCCTGCCTTGGCAGGGCAAGTTGGAATAGATCATCTCCAGAGCCCCCTTCCAACCCTGACAATTCTGTGATTCCATGATTCAGGCTAATGGTTCGGGTAAATAATATTCCAAGACTGGCTGTCTTTCGAGTATTTCTGGGAACACAGCTCAAGGGTGAGCCCAGGAGCCAGGAATCGAGGCTGAGGCCTCAGGAGAGCTCCTGAGTGGCCCAGACCGAAGAGTGTGGCCGGGGAATGCCTCACAACAGACAGGTCGTCTTTTCTTTGAGCTGGGATCAGACTCAGGTTTTCTCTCTCAAAACATGAGAGAGGGAACAGGACTCAGTGTGTCTGTCACACTGCCAGAGGAGCGTGCTCTCTCCAGGCTTTGCCCTACACCACTGCTCCTTTGCATCTCCTGAGTTAAGGGCAGTCACACTGGCAAGCGCTGCTTGCATCCAGGTGGACAAAATGCAGCTCTTTTAGTGTCTGGCGTGAGATGTCGTTGGTAATATTCATTATTGTGAAGTTTGTATTAGGTTTAGTTTGGTGTGACAGCATAGTCAGAATACCATTTCATTTACTTTACAGAGTAACAGTGACATTTTATAACAGTTGTTATCTGGA
>WSPJ01000042.1:164571-192000 GCA_009764595.1 Geothlypis trichas
AAGAGGAGTCTCGAGTGGTGGTCTTGGGAGGGTCTTGGGGGGTTTGGGGAGGGGTCTGGGGGGTCCTGGAGGGCTCCTGGGTGGGGTCTTGATAAGGAACAAGGGGGGTTTTGGGGAGGGGTCTTGGGAAGGCTCAGCGGGGGTCTCAGGGGACCTCCTGGGCTGGGCCCGATTGGGGTCTGGGGTCTCTCAGGGGGGCCCTGGGCCATCCTTGGGAGGGCTCTGGGAGGTTTGAGGTTCCTGGAGGGGTCCCGGGGGAGATTTGGGGGTCCCGGGGGGTCCCAGGCCCACCCTGAACCGGGGTCTGGGGGTTTCGGGGGGAGGGGGCACAGCAGGGGTTCCCCCCCCCCCGGTTTTTGGGGGGTCTCCCATGGTGCCCCCTCCCCAAAAAGCTCCGAGGGCCCCCTGAAGTGGCTCCTGCTCCACGGGCCGGTGCCCCCTGATCCAGGACGGCCCCACTGAGTCTGGGGGTATTTGGGGGGTTTCTGGGATGATTTTGGGCAGCTTTTTGGGGATTTTAGGAGTTTTGGGACATTTGGAGGCCTTCGGAGGGGCTTGGGGGGGGTTGGGTTTTGTGGGGATTTTTTGGCATTTTGGGGCATTTTTGAGGCAATTGTGCAAGGGTTTTGGGGGATTTAGGGGTGCTTTTTTGGGTTTTAGGGGATCCCGTTGGGAGTTTAGGGAGAATTATTGGGTTTGGGGGGATTACAGGATTTTGGGGGGTTGTATGGATTTGGGGAGTTTGGATTTTGGGGGATTTTATTGAGGTTTAGGAAGGGTTTCATTTTTGCAGTTTTTGCTAACTTTGGTGAGTTCCACTGGGACGTTGTGGGATTCTCTGGTATTTTGGAGCATTTTATTCTGATTTTTAGGGGCTTTGGGGTATATTTTGTGGAATTTTGGAGGGCCTTGTGTGGTCTGGGGGGGCTTTGGAGTTGTGCTGGGTGTGGGGAAGGGCTGAGAGGCACCAATATCTCCTTAAAACCTATGAAAGTCCAAATAAAAGTCATGAAATCCCAATTTAGTGTTACAAATTCTAAGACACCTTAGAATCCCAATAAAAGCCCACAAAATCTCTTGAAATCCCAACAGCCCCCTCCATAATCCCAATTAAGCCCCACAAATCCCCCAAAGATGTCCCCAAAACCACAAGAAGCCCCCCCAAAATCCCCCCCAAGACTCAAAGAAATCCTGGCAACACTCAAAAAATTCCAGAAAACACCCCCAAATCCCACAAAAATCCCCAAAAAACCCCAAAAATTTCCTCAAAAAACCCAGACCTATAAAGAATCCCACTAAAGGCCTCCACAATTCCAATAAAATCACCCCAAATCCCCCAGAAATTCCAATAAATCTCCCAAAAATTTAAGAGAATCCCAAGAAATCCTCACAAAACCCCAGTAATCCCCCCCAAAATTAAAAAAAAAAACCAAAAAATTTTAAAAATCCCCAATCACACCCAGAAAAACACCTCCCAAAGTGCCATAAAACCCCCTAAACCCAAACCCCCCAAAATCCACAAAACCCCCCAAATTTCCCCAACTGCCCCCAAACCCAATCCTTCTCTCCCAAACCCCAATAATCGCCCCTGCACTCCCAACAACCTCCCCCAGCCCCACAGCCCCAAATGCCCCAGCCCTGCCCAGCCCTCCCTGGTCCCTCCCAGTCCCGCCCAGGCCCGTCCGGGGCCGCGGCCAAAACTCCCCGGAGCGAACGCGGAGGGCCCGGAGCGAGCCCGGAGCCCATCCCGGGCTGGGCCTCAGCCTCGGCCCCTCGGGGGCATTTGGGGCCGGCCTGGGCAGGGTCAGGGTGGGCTCCGATCCCTGGCAGCCATTCCCAGCCTTGCAGGGGGATTTTAGGCCCCTTGGGCTGATTTTGGCCCCATCTGGTGGGGTTTAGGCCGGTTTTGATAATTTAAGAATAAACTGGGCAGTTTTACAATGAATTTGGATCCCTTTGGCTGATTTCAGGCCTCTTTGGGTAATTTTTGTTCACACCAAGCCTTCTAAGGGTGATTTTATGTTCCATTGTGAGCATTTTAAGCCAGTCTGGGTGATTTTAGGTCTCTGTGGCTGATTTTACGTGAAACCAGTTGAGTTTTAGGGTGGATTTTGTTTTAAATAAGAAGCTTGACTAGGCCAGTATTCAAGCAGCAATCCATTTATTAATTAATATGGTAAAGGTTGAGCAATACAGCACTGGGTAGAGTGGGGGAAGTTTTCCCTCCAACTGCACACCGATAGTTGAGGCTTACAGGTATTTATAGGGGTACTCATCAGCTTTCTCAGCAGTTTCTATTCCCAATTTTTACGTCACAGTTCTATACACTCTTGTGATTTAGTTTTTCTCAGGATGTATCCCAAAAGGAGTATCCCCAGATGGTGGGGTCCGGTTTCCAAAAGAAGAAAGACAAATCCCATCTGGTGCAGTCCAGCCCCCCAGATGTGGGTCCACCTTTTAATTACAAGGACTATAAATCTCATAACAGTGATGTCCAGCTTCCCTTGGTCAAAACCATAAATCCTTGAGGTGATGTTGATCTTCCTTTCTCTAGCTGTTTTTCTCTGGTTTGTTAAGGCGTGAGATAAGCATATTTCCTTTATATATATTGCAAAGCTATAGTTTCAAGGATACCAGCAATATTCTAAAATTATACTTCAAAAGGTTATTATTGCAGAACTCTTTAAGGATTAACTATGTGATAAATAGGTATGATTCGTGCAGATAAAATTGAAACAATAATCAATATTGGTGCAGTATTTATATTAATTATTATATTAATTGGGAATAATAAAAATAGTTAAAAGTGTTACTGCCAAAGAAGAGAGAGAGGGAGAGGAGGGGCTCCAAACACCCCCCCCCCCAGCAGATGTTCACAAGGACAGGAGGAAAGAAGCCGAAGATATAGTTCCTAAAAGTGAGCAGAAAGGAAGCAAAACCTGGCTGAGTCCCAGAAAATGTTAATTATAAGGGATTTATTGCCTTGATATTTAGATATAGTGATATGTTCGTCTTGGCTTACATTGTACTGGCTTGGTGTGCATGTGTAACCCAAAGGTGAATTAAAGAACACAGAGGAAGACTACGAAATCTTCATCAGACGACCCCCAAAAGACTTGTGCGACCACCAAACCGAGTGGTGGCGCATGCGCGGTAAAGGTGGTGATGAGGGCGGAGATAGAAATGTGACGAAATGAAAATAGGAGGAGATGGTATTAACCCATGGCATATAAGGGGGTAATTTTTACTTGGCAAGCTTGTACGTGAGGTGGAAGGTCCCAGAGCCCTACACTCCGTACCCTGCGGTTATCTTTTGCTTATGTGCTATTATTGGAACCCAATTATCCCTTATTTTAATCCAATTATATTGTATCCAATTTTATAATTTTTTTATTTTAAATATTTAATTAAATTGCTACTACTTTTAATATTGTTTGGGTTTTTTTTATGATGGAATAATTGGGCAAACATAACAATTTTGGTGCCAAAACCTGGGACCCTCTTAACCCCAGAGGGGTGGATAGCTCCTGGGAAGGAGCTCCCCCCCAGACTTTTAAGTGGTCCCAGGGCTAGATCACTCTCCCTTGGGAAAAGAGAGTCTTTATTACAATAATGCATAAGCAAATTAGTTATTAAAAGCGCGCAAGAGAGGCTCCCATCAGAGTGCCGGCTTATAGGAGAGAGTACCCATAGAAAACTTCTTTGTGCACGAAGACCCTCGTGAGAAAAGGAGGCTGTGAGTATCACGGGGTTTTGGGTCGGGGGGCGGCTGTTTGCATGTGTGAGTGTGTGTGGAGTGTCTGAGACGGGGGCTGGGCAGTCCCGGACCCCCGAAGCGAGTGGGACCTCCCGGTACCGCGGTTCCGAGATCTCCGCGAGGAGACCGGCCGGGAAAGGAGGGAAGCGAGAGAAAAGTGAATGAGTGGGGACCCTTGGGAGGGTTTGACCCAGGGGAAGGAGAAGGTCCCTGGTCCAGGCACCTGTGGGAAGGCCCTTGGGCAGGAGAGAGTAGAGAGACTGAGAAGGAGTGATTGAATAGGTTCAGTTTCCTTAGAGGGGTTGGTAGCTGGCAATTTAGTGTGTGATTAGATGGTGAGAGGAGGAGGTTAATAGATTGAGAAAGAAGGAGAGATATGTGGCAGGGACAGGCGTTTCGGAAGATTACGGGATGTTACGGAAGGCTGCAAGAACCCTCTCCTCCCTCCTCCCAGAGATAAGGATCACCCTCGGAATGTAACCAGGCATGCAACCCCCCTAACATAGGAGATACCAGTACCACCCTGTACTAACCCCCAGCCCCTTTTTGACGTAGGAAACCCCCCGAACTATAAAACCCCTAGGACAAAGATAATAAAGCCTATTTGACCGTCCACCATGTTGGTGAAAGCGTGGTCTTTAGCCCGAGTGACCAAAGGATAATTTGGGTCACCGTGCTGTGTTCTAAACCAGGTCGCCCTTGCCTTCGGAATCAGAAGGCAACAAAGTGGTGCCGAAGACCCGGGAAAAGGAAAAACCTCGGGGAACGGGATTTCTCCTGGACAGAGGACAGCGGTCACAGCGGCCGGCCGACTGTGGCACAGGGGGACGCCCCGGGACCAGCTGGATCATTATGGAATCTCTGGCGAAGGTCGTTGAATCAGTATGTATGAATTGGGGTTTAAAATGTGAGTCCAGATGTATTAACCTTGCTGTCGCGAGGCTTCTGGAACTCAGGGCGATTGAACGCCCAGTGGAGATATTGCATAAATATTTAAAGGCGTGGGGGAAAGTGGAAACTGCTCTTCGCAAAGCGTTGGAGCACCAGGAGATCTGGACGGCTGCTTGTCCGCATTTAATAGCCGTGCCAAAATTGGGGGTCAGTGCCACAACCCAGACTCGCCCCGAATGCAACCCGAGCGAAGAAGCGGGCGAGCGGGGACCGGGTACCCCCCATCCCTCCCCAGACCCGGGTCCAGAACCCCCGGGAGACCCTCCGGACCCCCCGGAGGACATCCCGACCCCCCCGGGGGACCAGCCGGGTCCAACACCCCCCTCGGAATCCCCCGAGAAACCCGCGCCCCCTCTGCTCCCTCCTTCCCCGCCGACCGCCGATCCGATGCAAGCAGCAGAAGCACATGCGCAAGGCTTCTGGGGCGAGCTGGCGGAAGCAGCCCGCAGCGCCGAGACTGCAGCCGACGCTGACACAAGGGCTGCAGAAGCCTGGCCGCCATTCGAAAATGGCGCTGCCGGGCAAGGAGAGGGGCGGGGCCCACGCGCCAGCGGCGGGAGAGGTCCAGAGGGGGAGACGGCCGCGGGCGCGCATGCGCAGGAGACCGGCCCTGGGCGCATGTTCGGTCGGGAGCTCTGGGCACCCACAGACCGGCAGGCGCAGGGGAGCGAAGGGGGGCGGGCATTCGCCCGGGAGCCGCGCCCACCCCCGCCACCGTATAAGGGAGAAATCCCTCCCGGCGAGGGGCAGGGCGGGACCGGGGGGCGGGAGCGACACCCCCCCAAGGGGAGGGGCGATACCGCCCCCGTGGGGAGGACCGACACCGCCTCCGGGGGGAGGAGCGAGGCCGGAGCCGAACAAAACGGCAGGGGAGAGCGGAAGTCTGCTGCCAGTCGGCTTCCGACTTTGATCAGAGCGACAGCTCCTCAGACTGCCTTTCCGAGCCTGCCGACATGAGCAGTGACTCAGGAGCAGAAAACACAGAACCAATGCAGTTTCGGACGAAACCAAATAAATCCTTAAATAAGGTTAGAAGCCAACTGCACAAACTCACCGACTGGGGTAAAATAAAGATTGCCTGCGCGGACGGGGGGCCCGCAGCAGCTGTACACACCCTAACCAGTACGCTGGCTTGTTTTAAATGCGGCCAGGCGGGGCACGTCGCCGCGAGCTGCCCCCAGCCGGCACAGTTTACCCGTCCGACTCCCTCGTCCCAGCAACGCCCGAGAGGGGTTTACTGGAGCAGTGGGAAAAAGGGTCACTTTCCCAGAGATTGCAGCTCCCGGCAACGGGGAAATGGAAAAGGGGGGGGGCGCACGGGCCACACTCAGCCCCCTCCCGGTGTAAATATGAGACGGCCCCTCCAGGTGAAGGTCCACCGAGACATTAAAACACTACATGATGTGCAGCGCCTGGTGGGATCGCTGCAGTGGGTTCGCAACATCATCCTGATCCCCCCTGAAGTTATGGACCCGTTGTATGAGTTACTGAAAGGAAAGCACCCCTGGGAACCCAAGGAACTGACACCGCAAGCAGCGAGCTCCCTGGATTTCATCGAACAGCAGATATCCACTGGCACGCTTGCCAGGTGGAACCCAGCGATGCCCCTGGATCTGTACGTCCACTTCACCCCGAAGGGGGGAGTGGGGGTGCTGGCCCAAGGACCTCCCGAGAAATCTCGGCCGATCCAATGGGTAGTCCTCGGAAGGTCTGCCCGTGCATTCTCCCCGGGAATCGAATGCATTGCCAGCCTCATCAGGAAAGGCAGGGCACTTGCCCTGAGACACCTAGGTACCGAGCCAAAGAGAATCTATCTTCCCTTTCGCAAGCAGCCGACCACGGAGGCAACCACAGTTTCAGAGCACCTAGCCCTTGCTCTCACCGGCTTCGGAGGAGAGATCTCCTACTCTTCCAAACCACCTTGGACTCAGCTGCTGACCATCATCGACATAGACATACTGCCAAAGGTCAAGGACCGGCCACAGCCAGGACCAACAGTCTTTACGGACGCTTCTTCCACGACTTCGACTGCAACAGCAGTGTGGCAGGCAGGAGAGCAGTGGCACTGCGTCAAAGCGTGTGACCCCACACTGTCAGTGCAGCAATTGGAAGCAGCAGCAGTAGTTCTGGCATGCGGACTTTTCCGAGATGAGCACCTCAACATTGTAACGGACTCTATATTCGTGGCAAGGCTCTGCCTAGCCATGACAGGGCCAGGTGTGTCAACATCAACAGCAGCTCTGATGCTGGAAGAAGCACTGTCCTCACGGAAGGGCACCATATCCGTCATTCACATAAACAGTCATGACCCAGTCAAAGGTTACTTCCAGATAGGTAACGACAAAGCAGACGCCGCAGCAAAAGGTGTGTGGACATTGCAAGAGGCTCGCCAACTGCACGAGTCACTCCACATCGGGGCCAAAGCACTGGCAAAGAGATGCGGGATCTCAACAGCGGACGCAAGACATGTGGTAGCTACATGCCCTCACTGCCAGAAGTCGCCTCTGTGGACCAGTGGGGTCAACCCGAGAGGCCTCAAGCCTTCAGAGATCTGGCAATCGGACTTTACTGTGTGTCAACTGCTGAAACCCCGAGCGTGGCTTGCAGTGACAGTGGACACTTTCAGCGGAATGATCATAGCTACACAGCACCCCAAAACTGACTCCAAAGCCACAATTCAACACTGGCTGTCAGCCATGGCATGGCTCGGCATTCCCAAACAGATTAAAACTGACAACGGTTCCAATTTCACTTCCAAACCGGTGCAAGAATTCGCCTCGAAATGGGGCATCACGTTAGTGCAAGGCATTCCTTACAACAGCACCGGACAAGCCATAGTCAAGAGGGCAAATCAGACCCTGAAAAATAGGATAGAGGTGTTGGCAAAGACAGAGGGCTTTGCCAAATTCATTCCCTCTGGGGACCAGGCACGTATACTAGCAACCGCTTTGCTAGCACTGAATCAATTCCCCAGGGTAGATGAAACAAACAGTCCCATTCAGAAACACTGGGCCTCCAGAGTCTTAGAGGAGGGCCCACAAGTTGTAATCAAAAATGAGCTGGGGGAATGGGAACAGGGCTGGAAATTGATACTCACGGGGCGAGGGTACGCAGCTGTCAAAAAGGACGGCAAAATTAGGTGGTGTCCGCTGAAATCTGTCAAGCCTGACCTGCGCAGTGAGCAGGAGGATACTGATGTGAATTGTGAGTTTCTGTTTACAGGACATGCTAATAGGACGCCCTCGAGATGCGTACTCTCCCCTTCCGGAGGAAAGTGACAGACCGGAAAGTGACAGACCGGCGAGTCGCCAGACAGCACCTGAGAAACCCCCAAGGGTGAGACCCAAGCAGCAACAGTGCTTCTGTGTGATATTGCTGCTGGGGCTTGTTGCCAGGGGGCAAGCCAGCTCAGACCACTACCCCCATCAGCCGTTCAGGTGGGTCATGCAACATCTCACTGACAATAAGATGCTCAAAGACATCACCACACCGAACACCCCATCATTTGTGCTTCGCGTTACCGACTTGTTTCCAGGACAACCAAAGGTAGACCCCCATTCTCCACACGCCACACACATGTACCTATCTTACTGGTGCCCAGCTTCAAACCCAGGAAGGAGCTACTGTAGCCAACCAGGGTGGGGATATTGTGGGCACTGGGGCTGCGAAACAATAGTTACGGACGCCAGGCCGTCAGGGCCTGGGTGGGACCCACAATATCCCGACAAGTTCCTACAATTTACCTGGGCACCTGCAAGATGCAAAACACCCGTCTTCCTTCAGGGAAGTTACTATCGGAACCGTCACAAAATCACCAGAATTCGAAAATGCACTCATTACAACATGACAGTTTTACAGCCAAATCATCCCAGCTGGACGCTGGGCAAAGCGTGGACAGTGGTCCTTCAAGGGTCAAAACAGTGGGTGAATGTGCAAATTACCAGGTTCCGACCATCGGCACCCCGAGCAGTTGGACCCAACAAAGTGATTAAAAGCATGCAGAAATTCAGAAACATAACCCATCCCAAAACCTCACCCACAAAGGACACCGACGTCCCAGCTGGCGACGTGGAAGCCTTCCAGATAGACCGCTCAGGCGGGTCAGATCCTAACCCTATCCTTCGTATGTTAGAGGCCACCTTTTTATCCCTGAATGAATCTAACCCTAACCTAACTGACTCCTGTTGGCTTTGTTATGATGTTAAACCCCCCTTTTATGAAGGAGTTGCTTTAGATACCCCCTTTAATTATTCTACAGCCGATGCCCCTCACCAGTGCAGGTGGGACACACCCCGAAAAGGAATCACCCTGAGCCAAGTCACAGGTCGGGGCAAATGCTTTGGCAATGCAACCCTAGCTAAGCGGAGAGGAGACGTCTGTACCGAAATAGTCAAGCCTGACAGGAAAAATAATAAGTGGGTGGTCCCCTCCGCATCTGCTATGTGGGTTTGCCAGAAATCTGGGGTGAGTCCCTGTGTGTTCCTTGCCAAATTCAGTGATTCTAACGACTTCTGTGTCCAAGTTCTGATCGTCCCTAGGGTCCTGTACCACTCAGACGAAGAGGTGTATCACCTTTTCGAAGAACCCAGCCGGCTCCACAAGAGAGAATTATTGACAGGTATAACCATAGCAATGTTACTGGGCTTGGGAGCTGCTGGAACAGCAACAGGTGTCTCGGCCCTAGCGACTCAGCACCAAGGACTGTCCCAGCTGCAAATGACCGTCGATGAAGACCTACAGAGAATCGAGAAATCCATATCCTTTTTGGAGAAGTCAGTCTCCTCACTTTCAGAGGTGGTCCTGCAGAACAGGCGAGGTCTAGACCTCCTGTTCATGCAGCAGGGAGGCCTGTGTGCTGCCCTGAAGGAGGAATGCTGCTTCTATGCAGACCACACAGGAGTTGTCAGAGACTCCATGGCAGAGCTCCGAAACAGGCTGGCTCAGAGACAAAAGGATAGGGAAGCCCAGCAGGGCTGGTTCGAATCCTGGTTCAACCGATCACCGTGGTTAACCACTCTGATTTCTACCCTAGCAGGTCCGCTGGCAATGCTGCTTTTAGCTGTTACCTTCGGACCGTGCCTGCTGAACAAGCTGGTCTCATTTGTTCGGAGCCGCCTGGAACGGACTGACATCTTTTTCGTAGGACGGCAACAGATGCTGTGAACTTATCAAGAACACTGCCGGTCATGAGAAAACTCACCCGGCAGAAATTTACTCAGGTTCCCCAAAAACCCTTTCCTTGTTAAACCCCAACCTTCTACCTCATTTAGTATCTATATCTATATATATGTATGTAACTACCTCGCTCATTTATGGGAGAGAGGGGGGGAGATGTGGCAGGGACAGGCGTTTCGGAAGATTACGGGATGTTACGGAAGGCTGCAAGAACCCTCTCCTCCCTCCTCCCAGAGATAAGGATCACCCTCGGAATGTAACCAGGCATGCAACCCCCCTAACATAGGAGATACCAGTACCACCCTGTACTAACCCCCAGCCCCTTTTTGACGTAGGAAACCCCCCGAACTATAAAACCCCTAGGACAAAGATAATAAAGCCTATTTGACCGTCCACCATGTTGGTGAAAGCGTGGTCTTTAGCCCGAGTGACCAAAGGATAATTTGGGTCACCGTGCTGTGTTCTAAACCAGGTCGCCCTTGCCTTCGGAATCAGAAGGCAACAGAGATAGGCGTGGAACAAGTAGATTGCAGAGGGAGAGATAGGAGTGGAACAGGTAGATTGAAAAGGCAGTGTGAAACAGTAGTAAGTGAGGAAGTTGAACCACGAGGTGAGTGTGGGAGACTAAGATTTTCCTGGTACCGAGGATTTCTTATTTTGTTGCCACCAGAAATGCGTCAGGGAAAAAGTAAGTTCCTTGACCCAGGGGCTGCAGATTGTGTGAAAAATCCACAGGAGTTTGGGGTATCTGGGAACTGTCAGGGGGGTTCTCAGGAGGGGAGCATTCCTCAGGACAGCCCGCTGGGGACGGTGATACGCTTTTGAGATGAATGGGAATCCCAAAGGGGAAAAAGTAAACAGAAAATGATCAAGTACTTCATGTTTGAATGGACAAAGGAAATGATCTGGAAAGATAATTTATATTGGCCCAAGTTCGGATCATTTGAGGATTGGATTTGCCACGCTCTAAATATATATGTGAATTCAAAAAACCCTGTTAATCAGGAGGAGAGTGAGTATGCTGCCTTATGGAGTCCTGAGGGGAGAAGTAGGTCTGTTGTTCAGAGGCAGGACAGGGAACTTCAGGAGTTACTGAGAGAAGCACAAAGGGTGTATGTGAACAGAGATGAGAAAAAGCAGAAAGCAGGTGCCAGAATTTTGGTGGTGGCAGTTCAAGAAATGGAGGCAGCTTTGAATACAGGAAAATCAGCAGGGAAAAACAAACAGTAGATATCAAGATCTACCTTTAGGAATACAAGACCTGTGTGTTTTTCCCGCCACAAGAAAGGGGACTTAAAAAATTCTTGCCCTACCTTAAAGGGTGCAGGACCTACCTGTTTTTACTGTCATAAAAAGGAGCACCTACAAAGAAGTTGCAGGGAGAAACAGCAAGATGAAAAAACTTTTCAGGGAGGTTAGGGGCTCTGTTTAATTAAGTGGACCGAAAGACCAGAATACCAGAAGAGCCCTTGATAGTTTTATTTTTAGTCAATATGGGAGTTTCTCAGTCCACAGTGACAAAATTACCCCAGGGATGTGAAATAAGTTGTGAGCGAGTTCCAGTAATAGGAACTATGGGAGAAGCTTTTTCCGTTCCTGTAATTAATGGGGTGCAAATTGAAAAAGATGACAAATTTGGAGTAAATGATTTATTGTTGATACCAGAGGCCGAGAATAATTTGTTAGGAAGAGATCTA
This sequence comes from Geothlypis trichas, assembly GCA_009764595.1. Taxonomy (NCBI): domain Eukaryota; kingdom Metazoa; phylum Chordata; class Aves; order Passeriformes; family Parulidae; genus Geothlypis; species Geothlypis trichas. The sequence continues at coordinate 176,152 of WSPJ01000042.1, forward strand.
ATAATAGCCTTAAATTTACAGATAAAACCCTGTGAAGGAAAACTTAAAATTTATTTTTTAACTGAAAAGGATAACCTGGAAATTAATGATACGGGTTGGCATTCGGGTGAAGCGGGAAAAATCTTGGAGTGAAGGAGTCTGGTCGCCTTAGTCCCTCCGGGTCAGCACAAGCCTGTGAACTTTATGCATTACTCCGTGCATTATTAATACTAAAAGGGCGATAAGGGACTATTTATATGGACTCCAAATATGCTTTTAGTGTAGTAAATACTTTTAGAAAAAGTTGGAAGAAAAAGAGGCTTATAAACACTCAAGGGAAAGGGTTAGTACACGGGGGATTGATAATTCAGATACTTGAAGCTTTAAAGGGCCAAAAGAAAATATTAGTCAGAAGGAAAAAATTTGACCGACGAAGAAGCAAAAAGAGCAACCTTAAGAAAAAGAGATACTGAAATCATGACCTTACAAGAAACAGACATTCAGCAGGAGACACTTTCCCTTCTGCTAGCAGATTTAGCAGCTATAAAGAAATTAGGAGCAACATTTAAGGAGGGAAAGTAGGTTTCTTTTCCTGATGGCAAGATGGTGATGCCAAAACCAGTGGCACATTAGATCTTAGATAACTTGCATAGATGGACACACTGGAGAACAAGAGTCCTTTGTGATCACTTTTTAAAATTTTATGGGTGTATAGGGATATTTGAAATTGGAAAAGAAATTACCCAGGGAGTGTCACACCTGTCAAAAGGTAAATAAGAAAGTGTTAAAGAGCCCTCCCTCTGGAGGACGAAAAACAGCCTACAGGCCATTTGAAAAGATCCAAGTTGATTTTACAAAACTGCCTGAAGTGGGTCGGTGGAAATATTTGTTAGTTATAATGGATCAATTAACTCAGTGAGTGGAAGCATTTCCAGCAGCTCGGGCTACAGCTCAAACGGTGGCTAAAATAATTTTGAAACATATATTTCCAAGAATGTGATGATATGGTGGGATTTAAGTTGATCTTTATTAACGCTAATTTATTAAGAATGAACTAGGCATCCTGGAGTGGCTGCCAATCGCAATTCCCTTGAGCTCAGAGGCAGAAGAACACTGGTGGAAAAGAATAAAAGACTTTCTGAATCGGTGGGAACGGCCTAAAAGGATCGAAGATCTCCTCCAGGGTCACCCACCAGCAACATTATTAGAAGTAATTACAGAACTGCAATTCCAGAAATTGAAATTGATAACACCTGTTGTTGAAAGAGTCCAGAGACAAGTAAAATGTTGGCAGTGTGGTAAACATGGTTTAGGGTGTCATCCATGGATCTGTATTGTTTGCACACTTTGCTTTAACTCATGGTGGAGAGTAACTAAGAGGGCAAAGATGAGAGACAATTGATTTGCTTGTTTTGCTATGGTTATGTACTTAGCCAGCTAACTATAGAACGCATTATTAGTGATTTTTTTTGGGATACCTTTGAGACTGGGAGACGGGACCCTTCCAGCAGCCAGTGGATTAATAGAGAACTTAGATCAATTGGTTTTTGCTATATTGGCTATAGCACAAATAAGAGAATGAGCAGTTCATAACATGATAGACCAGTGTCTCATAATCGATAGTTGTTGTGGAGAAGAAGTCTATATACCACATCATAGGTGCATTCCAGGGGCACATTGGCGCCACAAGTGTCTCCCTTTTATTGTCTTCCTGTTCAATGTCGTCCTTATTTTAACATTGGTTTTATTTTTTAAATATTGTCCCATTCATTTTCATTTTATCATTATCCTTAATAATTTCCAAAAAGAGGGGCCAATTCAGATCTCATTTACACCAACAGAAATCCAGAATAACAACTGTTATAAAATGTCACTGTTACTCTGTAAAGTAAATGAAATGGTATTCTGACTATGCTGTCACACCAAAATAAACCTAATACAAACTTCACAATAATGAATATTAACAAAGACATCTCAAGCCAGACACTAAAAGAGCTGGCATTTTGTCCACCTGGATGCAAGCAGCGCTTGCCAGTGTGACTGCCCTTAACTCAGGAGATGCAAAGGAGCAGTGGTGTAGGGCAAAGCCTGGAGAGAGCACGCTCCTCTGGCAGTGTGACAGACACGCTGAGTCCTGTTCCCTCTCTCATGTTTTGAGAGAGAAAACCTGAGTCTGATCCCAGCTCAAAGAAAAGACGACCTGTCTGTTGTGAGGCATTCCCCGGCCAGACTCTTCGGTCTGGGCCACTCAGGAGCTCTCCTGAGGCCTCAGCCTCGATTCCTGGCTCCTGGGCTCACCCTTGAGCTGTGTTCCCAGAAATACTCGAAAGACAGCCAGTCTTGGAATATTATTTACCCGAACCATTAGCCTGAATCATGGAATCACAGAATTGTCAGGGTTGGAAGGGGGCTCTGGAGATGATCTATTCCAACTTGCCCTGCCAAGGCAGGGTCATCTACAGCAAGTGACACACGAATGTGTCCAAGTGGGGCTTGAATGCCTCCAGAGAGGGAGACTCAAAAACCTCCAGAGAAAGGCTGTTACAGTGCTCTGCCACCCTCAATGTAAAGAAATTCTTCTCATGTTGAGGAAAGCTCTTGAGCTTTACTTTATGCCCATTGCTCCTCATCCTGTCGCAGGACACCACTGAAAAGAGTCTAGCAACCTCCTCTTGGCATTCGCCTTTGAGACAGCTGTACACATCAATGAGATTCCCTCTCAGTCTTCTCCAAACTAAACACGCCCAGCTGCTCATAACGCTGTAAACGAACGCAGGGAACGCGGCGGTGACCGGTCCGCGCGGACAGCGGAACGCGGGGCTGGACAGCGGAACGCGGGGCTGGGCACCGCTCCAACCCGGCCCCCGCAGGGCGCCGCGCCGCGGCCGCCCCAGCAGCAAGGGCCTCAACGCCCCGCCCCGCCCGCCCCGGCAGCCAATGGGCGCCGGCGCTCCCGGCCAATGAGGAGCTTTAGGGCGACTCGGTCCCGCTCCCCCCCCCGGGCAACCGGGCCAAGCGCGCGGTGCGGGCCCGGCCCCAAGAGTGAAGGAGGGGCGGCCTGAGGGGAAACATGGCGGCGGCGCGGGAAAAGGGGAAAGCTGTGAAGCACAGTGCGTCCGAGTCCCCCTTCGTACTGGGCTCCATCGTCAGGATCTTCATGAAGAACTTCCTGTAAGTGAGCGGGGGGCGTTTCTTCCCCCTTGAGCGGCCGCAGCGTGCTCCTTCCACCCCGGTGTCGAGGGGCCGAAGCAGCGCAGCGCGGTCGCGCGGGTTCTGAGGGCTGGCGGAGGGTGCGGGAAGCGATGTTCCCAGAAAGGTGATGTCTTACTCGGCGTGGGGCGCTGGGAGACGCTGCTATGTGGGTTCCGAGTCCCAGGGGTTGTCAGCGCAGTGTCCCTTCCCTGGCAGCGCATTCCCCGGTGCTGGGCAGCCTTGCCCAGAGACGGTGGCTCCTGTTGGCTGTGCAGCCTCTGCGTGCGCTTCGTCTCTGAGGCAGGTGGCTGCCAGGCAGTGGAGAAAGGGAGACTGCAGAAAGTGCTCGTAGGGCAGTGGCGATAGGCCTTGAGACCCATAAGGATGAAGTGTATGTGGTCTTTGCACGTGTTTTTTCCACCTGCTGTGTACTGCAAATAGCATGGATTTTGGACGTATTTGGAGCAGCAGAAGTCGTCGGACCATTTTCTTACGGCTCCATGCTAGCCTTGAAAATCTTCAGTAGTGTAGTGCATGAATCACGTATTAGGTGTTAATTGAATCCTCAGAGATAGTAGTTAAATCCTCTTGAAGGGTTCATATACCTTCTCTTCCACAAGTACATGGTTTATAATATTGCGTTGCCATTATGTACTTTGTACTCCTCCTTTTGTGGTAGTATTTCAGCTCTGTGTTTGGCACAGTTCAGGAATAGGAAATTTGTCAAATGATCCTTTATAAATTTAGGGTGTTAACTTGAATGGAGTTTGCATGGGTGAGTTTGGTCTCTTCCCATAGTTACTATTGCCGTAGGCATTCTGGATGGACATGGTGAAAGATGTCTAATGCAGTTAGAAAAAAAACCCAAACACTGAGGATGATTTGATATGAGTTGAACTCCAGAAAGCTGCTGCATTATCTGTTTTCTGTCTTCTTTATGATGCATAAAATAAAATGAAACCCTGGTAAATTTATTTAAAAACTTATTCTGTTGCTGGATTTTATTCTGCACAGTCACTGATTTTAAAGAAAGTTCTGAGTATTCTGGTTGGTGGGAACGTCTTTCATGGTGTTTCACTGAAATGTTAGTTTTCACTCCCGAGACTTTCTTCCCAAATGGTATTTCACAATTGAGTCTAGAGGAGGTAATTCTATCTGTTTAATAAAGTAATGAAATGTTTCTAAGCAAGTTCCTTTTGTTTTTAAAGGTAATATAGTGTTTTAAAATTCAAAACCTTTCTGTGCTTTCCAGGACATACACTAGCTGTGAAGTACATCCAGGGCCCAACCTGAACTTGGTTGTAGGTGCTAATGGCACAGGCAAGTCAAGTATTGTGTGTGCCATCTGCCTGGGACTGGGTGGAAAACCTGCTTTCTTAGGGCGAGCTGATAAGGTAATGATGAGCTTTTGTAATTTTCATAGTTAATCTGAATTTCATTCAGAGTGCTGTCTAGCAGAGGATGGGGGAAAGACTCTCTTCCTTGATTTACTTTACTTTTATAAAAAGTGAGACATCTGAATTGAAGAGTAACCTGGTCCAGAGACAAAGGGGAGTTATTTTAATGAACTACTAGCTGTCTTGTATAAATTATGAAATGAAAACACCTAAATTGTAGGGCAGTCTGAGTTGACTGGAGATTTTATTTGAAGATGGCTGAGCATCCACAGTGGGGTAGAAAAATGCCACTTAATGGCCTAAACATTTGATAAGAAGTACCAACTAAAGGAGGAATAGACAAAGTCTAAAATAAATTCCAAAATATGGAGTACCTCTAAAAATAACATACTAATGTGTCTTGACAATTCAGCTGAAAGCATAGAGGCACTGATCTTTGATTTAAATGGAATTTGGATTGCTCTACTGTATTTTCACTTTTTACTGTCAAGATAAGAATGACGCTGTAGCAGGAAGGTAATATCTTGACATTTTCAAATTTTTGCACTTGCTTTCTTGGATATTCTCGTGAGATGCAATTTCTCTGGGTAGGTTTGGAGCAGTGAATCTGGGTGCCTGAATGATTCCTCTTGAAGCTGCTCAGTCATAAACAAATGGGAGCGTGGGAATTGACTGCATGGCAATATTGTGTGTTGGTGTTTCTCTTTATTTCTCATGATGTATTTGCATGTTATTAGAATTGTCAGTTCTAGTACAGGTACTCAGCAGTGTCTTTTCACTTGTCTTTGTTCCCCAAATTCACGAGAACTTCTTCCTGTCTGTGGATCTGCTGATTATAATTTGTTCTGTTTTGGAGGCTCAAGTTGATCAGAAATTGTGTGGAGGAGGTTCTAATGCTGATGGTGGAGGATAGTAGTGTCTTCCTTTATTTTTAGTTAGTGCTTTATTTTGCTTTTAATTGTGAGTTTTCAATGAACTCCATTGTTAAGTAGCTCCATTACACAAATGTGTATTCTTGTAAGAGAATATATTTTATTTTGCAGTAACAACTTGTAAATTAATTTTGTAGGTTGGTCTGTTTGTGAAGCAGGGGTACACGAAAGGCATGTTGGAAATTGAACTGTAAGTAGTAAAACTCTTTCCTCATGTGCTTTTATTTGGATCATTTCCCCACACAGTCATTCACAAACGTGTGAGAAAAAATTTATTGTGCAGAGGTTTGTCTTTAAGCTTAATTTGTCCTTTTTTAATTCCTGCAGGCTTCGGAACATAAAGTTATATAATTATCACACAAGAAATAAGCAGTGATGGCTACTGTTGATCTTGCTTTCTGAAGCATTTCACCTTGTCTTGATGTACAAAAAATGCATAGAAAAAGATAGTTCTGTATGGTGTGTTTTGATTACATTTAAGGTTCTGATGATTTTGTCACTCCTGCCATCACTGTGTGGTGGTTGGAATTCTTTTCATTAAAGAAAAAAGACAAAAGTCTAAGTTTTAAAACAGATTCATCTGTCTTCACTTTCTTATACCGATGGTGCTGGTAGGAGGGGCTTGCCTACATTCTCACTGCAAACATCACATAGGGATAGAAAAGAAGTAAAAGAAAAGATCTCACTAATTCCATGTAATGCAGTCTTGTAGGTAAACTGTCACAAACCAGAGCAACTGGAAATCTTTTGGACTTAAAATTCCATTAGTAGCTTATGCATAGGGCAATACTACATGGATTTTTTTTGTGGATGCTATGGCATAGGTGATTTTAATAAGCCTTAGCCTAGTCTGTTGGCCTGGATGAAAGAGAAAATAGAGATAGTCAGCTGATTCATAGCCTGTGTTACTTTGCATAATAATTGGCCACCCTGATCAGAAGTTTAGAGAAAATTTATTTTCTTTAAAAGGAAAATTTTATTGAGAAAAAAAACCAGAAAACCACAGCAGGCCTTAAAAAAATGTTTGTCTGTCCATTTTGGTTATTGTGGGAATGATCAAGTAAGACCTTCTTTAGTGTTTGGCCAGGCAAGATGTATTCAGGAGATAGGATGTCTTTCAGGTAGATGGTGTGGTTGTTTTAACATAAATGTATTCTAATGGTATTTGAAATTCTGGAGAGAATCTTGCAATGTGTGAAGATTGAGCATTTCATAGCTCATTAGACCTAGCATGTCATGGTTGCAGTGTAGTTGAGTCCTTTGTCTGATTGGTAGAAAATGTTTAATTACAGCGTGTAGGATGGGAGATGATGCAGAAGATTGCTTTTTTGACAGGAACTAAAAATTGAAGTTCTGTAGGCATGTGTTGCCTTTGTTGAACTTAGCACTTGAAATGTAGCTAAACCCAAGTTATGATAGTAAAATGATGTTATTTTAATGAAGGGAAGGAGCATGGCTTTGTAGGTCTTTGGAATGAAGCCTCATAAATTAAAATGAGATGGCGCAGGAAGTAGTAGTTCAGTAATCAAGAAATAGGATCATATCCCTGTGGTGCTTGGTCCAAACACCAGCAGCAGATGTTACTCACTTCTGCATTGAACTTCATTCTTAAATGTCCTGAGGTACATGGTCACTCTACAAGTCTATATTCACCATCCTTAAGAGTGTGCTTAACAGGCACTAGGCCATTTTTAAATCAAAATGGTAAACCAAAATTCCAGGAGTTTGACTTAGTTGTTATTGCTGCATCTTGACCAGACTAAATTTTTGAAAACAGGTATGGAGCTAGAAAACAAAATGAAAACTAATGTATCTTGTGTGGTTTTTAAAAACAGAAAATGAAAATAAGTATTTTTGTGTTGTATGCTATTTTTTTCTCTAATTGAGTATATATATATATACACAGCTTACTGATGTATTTCTGTGTACTGATACTTAAATATGTACTGTATCTCCTTCACACCAATTTTAAAACTTTTTATTGTCACACAGATTATACTTTTATAGAAACTGATCATATTTGTAACAACTTTAAAGTATTTCATACATTCAGCATGAGCATCTCATTTATGTAAGTAACTTCTGAGTTAAGATTTGCAGATATTTTTGATGATTCCTATGTGAGTTTAGTTCATCACTGAAGTACTGGATGTTTTCTGAATCATGGAAATAGGAATCTGATGCTACTGTCCAGTTAATTTAGATAAAATATTTAGCTATTTATAAATTTTAACAATACTTTGACACTGGGTAACCTTTAAAGGTAGAAGACGACTTTTCAGATGTTCTTGGAAGTGTAAACACTTCTTTCTATTAATCAGGTTTAAGTCACCAGAAAATATTCTTATCACACGTGAGATTTATGTGGAGAACAACGCATCAGTGTGGTTTATCAACGGAAAACCAGCAACCCTGAAAACAGTAGAAGAACAAATTGCAGCCTTAAACATCCAGGTGGACAATTTGTGCCAGTTTCTTCCTCAGGTATGAATCAATTTGGAAAGACAGTGGGTGCAAATGGAGTGCTGTGGTTGGAGAAGATTTTGTTGCTGGTTAGCTTTAGCAGCACTTTGCCTAGTTCAGTGGGACAGCACAAAGAACAAGAGGGTTGAGGCAGCCATGCTGGTGTGATGGTGAAAGAAAAGAGGAGCTGTGTGACTTTTAAAGCTCGCTGGTTGGACAGTTTTGTACCTGTTGACTCTGAAAGGAAAGATGCTGATGTTCCCTGTCTTGGTGTTGAATTAGCAGCCCTTGCTAATACAGCCTTTCTGGTAATGTCAGCAGTTTGTTTAGCACAGGGCTGGAAGATGTATAGGATTGAATTATGTAAGAGTAAAATCATCCTAATGGAAAGTAAGTCTTAAAGGAGAGAGATTAAAGAATACTACTGGCAGTTTCTGTATTTGAATGCATGTTCAAGCAGGTCAGGATTCATGTGTAGAAAGCTAAGTTGCCTCACACTGCACCCTAAAGTTGTGACAGGTTCCTTCCCAGTTCATGTGGATCATCAGGAATGGTAGTGAAATGAAACCTTATCAGAGCCTAGCCATGGGGTTTTTGTTGAATTCAAGAAGACATGCAGAAGATCATTAAAGTTTAGAAATCTAATACTGCAGAAATAAAAATATGCCAGGTGACGTATCATTGACTTTGACCTGTGTGCAGTGTTTGTTTGGAACTTCCAGCGTACTCTGGTAAAACACCTTTGTGTTTAAAAGAACTTTTTCTCTTTAGTGCAGTCAGGTCAGTCAATATTACAGTGTTGATAGTTCTGGTTTATTTGTTCTCTCCCAGTGTATCAACAGCAAGCGCACTTCTTGCATCAGTCTCAGTTTTGAGCAACTCTGCTCAACAGAGTATCTCAGTATTTCAACAGAAATGCTTCCAGTAGCCTTGTCTGCCAGCTTTAGTAATAACTTCTACGTGGCTTAACTTTCGAGTTAGTCATAGAGTTTATACTGCAAAAGATTTATACTGCAAGGCTGCTTCAGCATCCTGAGAACAAATTTTCTGGGAGGCTTGATGGCTGCTCCTTGAGATGGTCATTAACTGGGACAGAGTTATTTAGCATAGAATAAATTCAGTATTACTGTATTGCATTGTTCTAACTAATCCTGTATTTTTTATAACTTTTTAAAATCTTGTAGGACAAAGTTGGAGAATTTGCAAACTTGAGTAAGACTGAGTTGCTTGAAGCCACGGAAAAGTCCATTGGTTCTCCAGAAATGTACCAGTTCCATTGCGAACTGAAAAATTTCAGAGAAAAGGAAAGAGAACTAGAGGTAAATCTGTTCTTTAGACAGGAGTGAATGTAGGAAAAGTGAAATAAATTTTACCCTGACGTGTAACAGCATTAGAAAATGGAATTTATTTACAAAGTCTGTGGTAAGTTGATTTTACCAAATAATGCTCATCTTCTCTCAGAACTCATTCACTCTGACACTCACATGCTTGTAAGTACGAAGATGTGTGCAAATGGTCCAGACCCAAAAGATGAGGAATGCCTGCTGTCAAGTTCTCCTTTCTTTGGGATTTTTGACTGGCAACAACTTTCCTAGACAAATATTTTATGTCTTCTGTAAGTCATTGGCTTATGAATTAAAGCATGGTGCTTTGCTTTAGTGTTGCTCATTTCCTCGAAAAAGAAGAGACAGAGAAAAAGGAAAAGGACCAATGTTCTGGGAGCAATGTCTGTCCTTAGCCATACAGGCCATTCTTTTAATCCTTTGTTCTCCTGTTCCTGTCGTTTTGGATGGTTCCCCTCCAGTTCTGATGTTAAATTTCTGCTTTAATGTACAGGTGAGATCTAGACTATTTTCTGGGAACTGTTTGGATACTGTAAAATCTGAAATTGTGTATTACAGAACTTGTGCAGAGAAAAAGCCACCTCATTGGAGAAAGTGAAGCAGAGGGTTGAACGGTACAAGCAAGATGTTGAAAGATACCACGAATGCAAGCGCCATGTAGACTTAATAGAGATGCTTGAGAGGAAAAGGCCGTGGGTGGTAAGTTTAATTTCCAGTGTCTTTCTCACTTAAGCTGTTTTCTCTAAGGCTGTGAAATTAGAAATAGGCCAAAAGTTGCTTTAGAAGAAGTGTGACTGGAGTAATTTGAGTATCATTGCTTAATGCTTAGTGCAAGCAGGCCAGTTCTTGAAATTCTGTTCTTGGTCTGACTGTGATGTTTGCTTACATTCTAGCTGCATAGGTTGATTGAAGAAGTAGTTCAGGCACCTCCTGCACAGTTAGGAAAGCCAAGAGCAGTACTCCTTTTATTCTGTGCAGAGGCAGCTGGTTTAAGCTCTAGACAGCTCTGCTTGCTTCTTCAGCTGTAACTTTTTTACTTTTTTTTTGGTTAAAATTTTTTAGTGGTTATGTTCCTCTCAATTTATTAGTTGAAGTTTAGTGTGCATGACAGACATGTCACTGAATTTAAGTTGCCAGTCTCAAAAATATTAGCATTTGAGCAGAAAAATATTTAAACACATTTGAAAGAATCTAGAGTAAAGAGCAGGTCATTTACACGAATCAAAGTACGTATTTCTGAGGAGCACTTAAATACTTCCTTAGTTTAGTGTTAAATAATCAGTCAGATTAAACAATTCCAAACAGCTCAAACTGATGGACATTTCAGTTTACGGAAACAATATATTGTTTGCCTTGTTTGCAAGCTTAGAATTAATTATATTATATGTCAGTATAGAGTTAGTGAAATGCAGATATAGAACTTCCAGAAAACTTGATTTACTGCTCACGAAGAATGCAGAAAACTTACTTTTGCAATTTTGCATCTAATGAAGCCTCACATGGCTATGCAAAGAGCATTGTGGCCTTTGCTTCTTGAGCGGCTGGGAATCCCATCACTGCCTATGGCAGACATCTTTGAATGAAAATCCTTTCTTAGGATTTTTTCCCTTCGGAGAAGCTGAGAGGCTCAGAGACAAAATGTAAACAGTGGTTATGTGCTGCTGTGGAATGCAGCAGGTGGATCCGTGCTTGGTCTCGTGTGGATGTTTGGAGTTAGTGACCACTCACGGCAGAGCTGGCTCTCTCTCTGTCCGAGCCACAGACCTTTGTTTTCATTCTTTTCTATTCTATTCTGAGCTTAGCTAGCCTTCTGAGATGAAACTTTTCCTTCTATTCTTTTTAGTATAATTATAATGTAATATATATATATCATAAAATAATAAATCAAGCCTTGTGAACATGGAGTCAACATTCATGTCTCTTCCCTCATCCAAAGACCCGTGTGACCACTGTCACAACTGCCTTCAAACCATCTTGCTAACAGCAGAGGGATTTAGGAGTAGCAGTTTAAACAGATGGATGGTGGTAGGTGTTGAAGAAGTAGGATATACCTTCTGTGATGTCAGTACTTGCTGAATGGTAGGATGTTTTCTTACTACATGTGTTAGCCTGGTGTTGCATAATAAATGTAGACTGATGCTGATTGTTCTCTGCTGTAAGATACTTGCTTCTGCATAGCTCCAAAGGCTTGCTGGACACTGGTAGAGGAAGACTAAGCTAATGATTTGATCTGCTGTCAGTGAAGTTGCCTTCCACAAACTAGAGAACATTGCTGTTAGTTATGTCATACTTAAGCAAGTTTAGTCAGACTCTGATTAAACACCTTACTTCCCCTGCTGTCTTCTAGACAGTTTATATTGCTCAGTATGTTAAAGGCTTTTAGTGGTTGCACTCAGTTAGCTGTAACTTCTTGGCCACTGAATCCGTGGAAACAGCAGTGTGCTTTGACACCTTGGTGGAGTTCTGATTGACAGTACAGAATCAGAAATGTATATTAGATTCAGGAAAAAGAGAAGAGAACTGGAGGTAAACGTGCACTTTAGAGATGCTGAGAGCAGTGACTGTAGGGAAATTCTAATAAATTTTAACACGAGATCTTTAACGTACTTAATTTACATTTGAAATCAAAGGGCATTGATGTCATCGTTTTACTAGTTAGAGGATATCAGAATTACAGACTATAATAAATTTCACATTCTTTTGCTGTTTTGTGATTTGTTAAACTGTGACAGAATTTTTAGTATTCTCTTACATTGCAAAAATACCAAGCTCTTTTGAAGAGAAGAATTGCATTGTTCTACAAGAGCATGGGGGTTTTTTTGTTGTTTTGACCTAGCACTGTTTAGTCCTTAGAATAAATTGGTGGGTTTGTGTTTTAAAATGGGATTGACTGAAATTGAGAATAGTATGGGAGTTTATTCTTCCTTCTGTTGTAGCAAAGACTCTTTAGCTTTACTAAACTATTTAGCTGCTATTTTCTTCTCTGGATTTAAACCAGATTCTAAGGATTGGAAGTCGATTGTAATTAAGAAGAGTAAGATCCTCATCAGTAGATAGAAATGTAGAGGAGTGTCGTGGGTTTACAGGAAGCAGGTTTTCTGGGAATGGAGTGGCCAGAGGCCAATAGGTGTTCAGATTTTAAATTGGCACCAGGCTTGGCCACTGAGGGTGGATGCGCCTCTGAGAACACAGGGGTTAGAATCAGTGTACTCCTTGGGCTCGTTCTCTTTGATTTCCGGCCAGCAAAGAGGCAAGGCCTCCCCTGCCCGGCTTTGAGCTGGGCGGGGGAGGGGAAAACCTGCGGCCCGGCAGAGGTAGGCCTGACCCCTCAGGATGGAAGGGTGGTGGGACACCAGGAGGCGTTGGGCAGCCCCCCCCAGGAGAGACAGAGGGAGAGAGAGGCCCCGAGAAGATTTGGGCAGCTCCCCCCCCCCCCAGCATGAAGATGAGAGAGAGAGAAAGCTGGTACGGGCCTGTGGCCTTGAAGTGATATCGGCTGTGAAGAAGGAGGGGGAAGGGGGAGTGCAGCAGGGAAGGAGCCTGGCCGCCTGCAAAAGTTTGTTAACCCCTTTCTGGACAATGAAGACCTCACAGAGCATTTGGACCTTTCCTGGAGGGAGATGAAGTGGATGATAAAGTGGAAATGGGCAAGAGAATGATAGTCGGAGCAGTGAGTGAGGCTGGGAGAGTGAAGAAGAGGCCGGAGAGAGATGATGGAGTGGCTGGTTGCTGAACTCTTCTTGGTACAGCCACGGACAGAACCATGCTTCCTCGCGACACAGAGACTGCATGCAGGGGGGAGGCGATGGCTCAGAATGAGAGGATTCAGTTTTGGAGACCCCCCGGCCCCAGGGGGTTAATAAATATGGGGGGGACAAGAGGTCCCGAGATGAGAGGAAACTGTGCCTTTTTGTTGGAACTGGTCAAAGCATCCTTAAAAGGATAACCCCTGAAGTAGCCCTGTTCCATGTCCAGCGGTGAGAGCGCTGGGCATGCAAGGAAGAGGTCACCATGGCCCCAAGAAGGACTCCTCTCCTCTTGATGGATTGGAATTGAGTATTTATTGGGTGATGGATGGAGACTTGAAATTTGGAAGATGTATTGGAAATGTGGTGGGGGGAGGAGGAAATCTTTCTTTGTGGAGTTTTCATTTTCCAGGTGTGTGTGTGTATGTGTGTGTGTGGTTTTTTTTTCCCCTTTGTAGTTTAGTTAATAAACTTTTTTTTTTCTAAGGTAGAGGCCTGCTTTGCTTATTTCCTGGTCTCATCTCACAGCAAACACCAGGGAGAGGGAATTCTCATGGGGGCACTGGCATTGTGCCAGTGTCAAACCATGACAAGGAGTAATCCTGTGATGTCTATGAAGTGTCAGTATCAGGTGGCTGCTTTAAATCCGAAGTGGTGATTTGATGTGAAGATATTGCGTTTACGCTGTCCTCCCCTAAATGCAGATTTCAACTTGAAGACTAAACACACCTACCTGTTGAATTTACCTTTGTAACCAAGCAGAGTAGCTACACCTGAACTTTGAAGTCAGCTGGAAGGCAGATGTGTAAACACTGCATGATGTTGTGAAATAGAGAAACAGACAGCCTGGAAATATGATAACTCAAATATGACATTAGACTGTTTTTTAATCATAGAGGAAAAGAGAAGTCTAGTGATGAGCTTTTTCATGTTCTGATCACTGTGGAAGTGCATTTTAATTCTGAAGACTCTACTGCTTTTTACCTGAGGAAGATTTTTTTTGTCAAGTGATTTTTTTTCTAGACAGTGACAGCTGCTTCTATATGTGGAGAATTATACACCATTTATATATATATCTATGTCTAATAAGTTTTTGAACATATACTTTAAGTTCCATAGAATTCCATAGTTCCTGGGATCATGTCATGTAGTTTTGAAAATGTGTTTTGGTCAAGCTATGTCCTCTCTTCTTTTCCTCCCGTCACATTTACAATTATGAAAAACGTTGGTTTAAGATGTGAATATCTCTTGAGAAAGCTGAAATGCTTTTGGGGTTCTGCAGGTCTTTAGTGGAGTGCATAATTACAAGCATCAAAGTTACTTGAGTAAAGATACACAAGATCTCTGTATTTTGGTTGAGTCAGAATTTCTTAAAGTATTAAAAAGGATTTGCTGTGTAAAAATTATGTCACAACAATTCTGTGGAACTTGCTTGTACTTTGCATTTGTGGAATCTGAAGTGTAATTGTACATGTGTGCATTTGCTTTAGTCTTGAAATAAAATGCCTTATTTAGAGCAGAGCTAAATTTTAAGGTTAATCTTTCAGATAAGTGAAAATATAACCCTTTTATCTCTGTAACTTTGTAGTAGTGGCTACTGACTGTACTTCACAGAATTACAGCAGCTTTCATCAAATACTTTTGACTTTATGAAAAAGATACTGTCAAGAAAGTCCTTGGATTTTCTAGCCTAGGTTGATTTATCTGTGATTCATCAGGTTGGTTAAGGAACTATGAGAAAGTGGTAGCACATAAAGCCAATTCACCTGTTAAAGTTAGTTTCCAGGTGGTCTTCATGTAAAATTATTATTATTACTATTACTGTTCCTGTTGTAGTATTAACCTCCAGGGCTTGGAATAAACTAGGCATAAGTTCTGAATGAGGGGCAAAGTCAAACAGCCTTCCCTTCCTCTGTCCCCCTGCATACCTGAATCTGCTCCTCTCTCTGGGCCTCTGAACATCTTATTTTTTTCCTCATGAAGTTTTCATAGTCATGGAATGTATTGTTCTCTTATGTTTCTTAGTTTGGAGGGGCTGGGGAGAGATTCCCCTTCTTTTTGTTCCTTCCTTTTTTAATGTTTTTTCTCTCCAGAGAGTATAACACACAGAGAAAAATCACTAATAATGGCTCCTTTAGCTTAAACTACTTTCTCTACAGAATTCCCATCGTCTTGAAGTGGAGGTTCTTGGTCACCCTACTGCTTACCATCTCTTTTCTCTCATGAATGTATCTTGAGTTAAACTTCCTGGATAGCAATGGCTTTGGTGTTTGTGGTGTGTGGTGAAGTTTTTTTTCCCAAAAGTATGTTCCACTCTCTTCTCTTGGTTTACTTCAGCAGTGGCTGTGTCTGTTACTTGCTCTGACAATCTGCCCAGCTCGTTTCCTTCTCTTTCTCCCCAAATTGTCTGTGGTTATTTGCTCCTTAGGTTTTAGACTCCTGTGTAAGTAGTCTCAAACTATGAACAGAGAGGGGCTAAGGAGTTTTTTCCATGATCCCAGATGAACTTGGAGACAAGGTAATTGCAGACAAATGGGTTGTTTCTTCTGCTAGTTGAATTACATATTATTTAAGAAGTATTAATAATGTGTCCTTGTTCACTGGGGACTGAATGATCCCTACAACTGTTTGTCATTTGAACTAGTAATAGTATTAATTACATAGTTGCTCTAATGCTAGTTTCTGAAAGAGATATTTTTCTAAAACTCATGAACAGTTCAGTAAAATCTTTGGACAGTATAAAACACTGCAATAGAATACAGCAGTTTTTTATTGTTTTACTTTCAACTCCTCCAAG
>WSPJ01000046.1:0-35693 GCA_009764595.1 Geothlypis trichas
CACAATGTATCTTTGGTTCCATGACACTCCAAAGCATCACAATGATCTTCACAGTTCCATGAGGACCCGCGGTGTCACAATGGCCCCTTGGTCTGATGGGGCCTCTCAGTGTCACAATGATTCCTACATTCCATGGAGCCACACAGCATCAGTGCGGTCCCCTTGGTTCCACGAGGCCCAGAAATGTCTTAGTGGTCTCCACGATTCCATGAGGCCCCACAGTGTGACAATGGTCCCTTGATCTCACAGGGCCCCACAGTGTCACAATGGTCCCTTGGTCTCACAGGGCCCCACAATGTCACAATGGTCCCTTGGTCTCACAGGGCCCCACAGTGTCACAATGCTCCCTTGGTCTCACAGGGCCCCACAGTGTCACAATGGTCCCTTGGTTCCATGGGCCCTGTGCTGCTGCATTCCCCCCTCCCCTTCTCAGCCTGCCCTGCCAGCTGAGAAATGCTCCTTGGGGCTCGGCCTTGGCCAACAGCCCCTGGGCTCAGCTCCTCTGCAGCTCATCACAAACACTGTCTGCTCCAGCCACTGCTGCTGCCCAACCAGCTCCTGCTTTCTGCAGGAGCAGCCCTGGGAACTGCTTTTGTTCCCTCCGTGGCACAACATCCCTGTTCTCACACTGCCAAAGAAAGCTGTTGGTGCCAAGTGCGGCCAGGATGAACCATGGCTGGGACTGAAGCCCCTCTCTTGGGGCCCTGCACACAGCGCTCCAAAAGGAGCCCTTGGAGCTCTCCTGGGCCAGCCACTCCCTCTGAGTGGGGCCTCTCCCAGCCGGGAACTCTCCCGTTTGCTGCACTCGGGGATCCCCAACAACGACGGAGCCTGGGCCGATCCCCCCACTCCTCCAGGCTCAACCCTTCACCCGCTGGGGAGATGCCAAAGGATCCACAGGGAGCATTTCCTGCCCTCAGGGGAATTTCTCACAGGTGCCTTGCACTGACTCTTTGTGTCTGTGTGCACACAGGAGTGCCTGTGCTGGGGAAATGTGGCAGAAATGCTGCTCTCTGAGGAGCTTGAGTGCCTTGGATAGCTGAGTCAGTCAGGCCTGTAAGTGAGGTTAAGTCATGACATCTGAGCTAAGTTAAATGCTTCAAAGAGTTGTTCTTTTCCTAAATTGTTATGTCTAATTTAATTTATTAGTTAAGTTAAATATTGTTAAATGTTTTCCTCAAACTGCGAAGTCATAGGTTATAGGTTAGGGTAAGTACGGTTAAGTGCTCTTCTTTTGCTAAATTGTGAAATTTAAGGTATCAGTTAAGGTCAAGGTATAAGTTAAGTCCTGTTAAGTGTGAGGTCTGTTAAGCTTTTAGGCCATATTCCTTTTATCCTTGCCTTCACTGTCTTCTTGTCACACACACACTGACAGTTCTCAAATAATTTGTGGCCTGATTGTTCCGATTTTGTTTTGTTTTGTTGTTGCTTTGTTTCCTTGGTGTGCCTGAAGTGTCCACTCAGGAGTAGAGTGACTCTTGCCAAGGAATTTTGTGCTGCTGTCCCTTAATATTCAATCTGGTTTTTGCTGATCCCTTGCTGGGGATTTTTTCAGCGCTCTCAAGGCCTCGTTGGTAACAGGGTGAAGGAGCCCTGGCCCAGGCTCTGGCCCTGGGGGACACGGGGACGCTGCCGGGGGGTCCCTGTCCCCCTGTGCCACCCCCAGGGCCCCGGCCCCCCGTCCCCGTGTCAGGCTCTGGGGTCGATCTCGTGGAACATCCTCTGGGGGAGGCTGCGGGGCCGGGGGCGGGGGGACCCGGGGGGACAGGGGACCCCGCTGTGCACGAGCAGGGTTGGACTGCTCTGGGGGGAGCTGTGAGGGGGGCCGGGGCAGAGTGACCTCCCCAGTGACCTCACACAGCCCATGTGATGTCACACAGCCTCCTGTGATGTCACACAGCCTCCTGTGATGTCACACAGACTCCAGTGATGTCACACAGTCCTCGTGATGTCACACAGCCCCATATGATTTCACACACCCCCCATGATGTCACAAAGCCTTCCTATGATTTCACACAGCCTCCTGAGATGTCATACAACCTCTTGTGATGTCAAACAGCCTCCTGAGATGTCACAATGTGATGCAATACAGCTGCTCTGTGATGTCACAGAAGACACTGTGATGCCACAAAGTCACCATGTGATGTCACTGTCTGTTCTGTGATGTCACGGTTTGCTCTATGATGTTACACAGCCACCCAGTGATGTCACAACCCATTCTCTGATGCCAGAGCTGTCCCCTATGATGGCAGAGTCTGCTCTATGGCCTCACAGTCTGCTCTGTGACAACACAGCCAGCTCTGTGATGTCATAACCCCATCAGTGATGTCACAGAACCCTCAAGAACTCAGTTGCATTGAAACACTGAAGTTTCTTGGACTTTGAAGAGATCCCTGTCAGGGACACAACTGAGAAAGTGTCCCCAGGTTCCACATAAAGCAGAACACTGCAGGCAGTGATGGCAGCTGGGAACAAGCAAGGCAAAGGTGTCTCTGGTGCTGAGCAAACCTGGATGTGTGTCAGGAATGCAAAGGGCCAAGGCCTGAGCCCCAGCCCCTGGCCAGGCAGATCCTGTCCCTCCCTCCTTGCTCAGGGCTCTTCCCGGATGGGCACTGGCATGTGGGGATGGGCAATGCCAAGGGCAGGAGCATGGGGCGGCCCCTGCCAGGCTGCTGAGCAGGGACAAGGAGGCAATGAGGCCCCAGGCCTGCAAGGGTCACTTGTCCCCTCGTGGCCTCAGGCCCAGGCCCAGCAGCCATGGCCAAAGTGCTGCCCAAGTTGGCTCTGGCAGGGCTGTCTTGCAGCTGCTGCCCATCCCTGTGCCCTGTGCAGCCCAGGCTGTCCCACGGTGTCCCTGCCCTGCGCCTCTGTCCCTGCAGGCTGTCGGCATCCCCCGGCTGCCCCACCTGGCTGGGCCCTTCCTTTGCTGACAGCTCTGCCTCCTGCCTGCCTCTGCCTGCCCACACAGAGCCTTGGCCTTGATACCAAAAGGGTTAATTCAATTTTTCCCTTGCCTGTCAACTTTCAGCACAGGAACAAGGCATGCAGGGGCTGCCTTCCCAGCAGGAATGCTTGGAAGAGAAGATGAAGACATCTGGCTCAAGGGTGCAGGGACAGAGAAAACAAGGACTGAATCTGGGAACTTGGGGTGGGTTTTATGGAAATGGGTAAATTGTAATTCACATTTAGTGACTGTATATAAGCAACACGCTGGTAGAATTAAATGTCCATGTGAGGTTGGGAGTTATCCCTCACTACAGCTCAGGCCTGAAGAAATGATATCCTCTGAAATAGCAAATTAGTGTACAGGGACACAGGAGCTCTGTGCTCAGTGGAGTGGAGACTGAGGACAGCAGAGGAGACCTGGGAGGGACTGAAGGGAGGTTTCAGAGATGGTGGATCCTTTTGGCATAATGGAGAACAGCCAGAGAAAGAAAGAATTGATGCAAAGGACAGATAGAGAGAGCCAGACAGGACCCAAAGAGAAAGGAATTCCTCTGCCAGGGCAGGACTGTGGTGCAGCACATCCCCAGCAGGAGCCTGGAGCAGCCCAAGGCTTTGTGTGGGCAGGCAGAGGCAGGCAGGGGCATATTATATTAATTATATTATATTATATTATATTATATTATATTATATTATATTATTATATTATATTATATTATATTATATTATATTATATTATATTATATTATATTATATGAAAACTATACTAAAGAAAACGAAAGGATACATCAGAAGGCTAGAAAGGAATGAATACTAAAAACCCGTGACTCCTCAGAGAGTCCAACACAGCTGGCTGTGATTGGTCATTAAGAAAACACAACTCACATGGAACCAATGGAAGACTCACCTACCACATTCTAAAGCAGCAGAACACAAGGAGAAGCAATCAGATAATCATTATTTACATTTTTCTCTGAGGTGTCTCAACTTCCCAGGAGAAGAAATCCTGGCTGTGAAAAATGCATGTATTTTATGATTGGCTTTTCACAAATATTAAAAGGAATATTATATGTGTTGTGTTAGAAAGTAATGCTGTATTAATTCTCTTAAGTACTGTGTTAAATATAGTTTTAGGTTATAAAAAACAATATTACAATAGAAACTATGCTATGTAGGATACTCTTTTTAAAGGAGTCACAGTGAGATAGCAGCCACAGGACACCTGAATCTTTCAGAGAAAAAGAATTTATTGCTCTCTTATCAGGAGAAATGAACTTCTTCCCGCCTCGAAGGTGCTGTTAGGATTCAGAGGAAGAAGTTGACACTGACCAGACAGAATCCTGTGTTTGAATGGAATTTATGCATCATGTATGAAGTGTATGAATATGCAACAGGCTGTTGTTTTTAAGGGTTAATCCTTTGTTAACGGGTGTCCTTTTTCGGGCTCGTGCTGCCCAGAAAAAGGTACCCGGACGTCCGTAACGCTTTTGTCTCTATTGTCTCATATTGTCCTAATTCAATTGTCCAAATTATTATTACTCTAATTGTATTACTATTTTTATAACCATTTTATTACTATTAAACTTTTAAAATTTTAACAACAAGTGATTGGCGTTTTTCACATTAATACAGCACTGCTAACCAATCCAACAAAACACACAAAGTAAATATCTGCGTAGAGCCATAGAATATGCACTGTTCAGAGCTGCCTGCCCGTGCTCTCTCTGCCTCTTGTGAAATACAAAGCTGTGTTTGGTGTCAGGTACATACAGGCAATGTGGGTATTTGTGATTGTGATATGTGTGGAGACCGACCATGGGACAGCTGCAAATTCTAATAATAACTGAGGAAAGTAAAGCATGGAAGAAGGGCTTTGAACCTATCCTTTGTTTGCAATTAACCTTGGTTGATTTAGGAGCATTGGAATTAAAGCATTAAGGATGTTGCTCTTTGCTCGTAGTTAATCCTTAAAGAGTTCTGCAATAATAACCTTATGAAATATAATTTTAGAAAATTGCTTGTATCCTTGAAACTATAGCTTTGGAATATATATAAAGGAAATATGCTTATCTCACGCCTTAATAAAGCAGAGAAAAACAGCTTGAGAAAGGAAGATGAACATCACCTCAAGGATTTATGGTTTCGACCAAGGGAAGCTGGACATCACTGTTATGAGATTTATAGTCCTTGCAATTAAAAGGTGGACCCACATCTGGGGAGCTGGACTGCACCAGATGGGATTTGTCTTTCTTCTTTTGGAAACCAGACCCCACCATCTGGGGATACTCCTTTTGGGATACATCCTGAGAAAAACTAAATCACAAGAGTGTATAGAACTGTGACGTAAAAATTTGGAATAGAAACTGCTGATGAGTAAAAATTGGAATAGAAACTGCTGAGAAAGCTGATGAGTACCCCTATAAATACCTGTAACCCTCAACTATCGGTGTGCAGTTGGAGGGAAAACTTCCCCCGCTGTACCCAGCACTGTATTGCTCAAACTTTACCATATTAATTAATAAATTGATTGCTGCTTGAATATTGGCCTAGTCAAGCTTCTTATTCATAACAAAACCAACACAAGAGGACCTAAAATCATCCTAAATTACTTGGCTTGACCTCAAATTATGCAAAGAAGCAAAAAACCTACACAAATGGGCCCAACATCACCAAAAAAAGAGACCTAAAATCACACAAAATTAAATTCACCCACATGGGCCCCAAATCATCCAAAGGGATCTAAAATCCCCCCTCCAACCCACCACATTCGGCCTCAAATCAGCCAAAGGGGCCTAAAATCCCCCTGCAAGGCTGGGAATGGCTGCCAGGGATCGGAGCCCACCCTGACCCTGCCCAGGCCGGCCCCAAATGCCCCCGAGGGGCCGAGGCTGAGGCCCAGCCCGGGATGGGCTCCGGGCTCGCTCCGGGCCCTCCGCGTTCGCTCCGGGGAGTTTTGGCCGCGGCCCCGGACGGGCCTGGGCGGGACTGGGAGGGACCAGGGAGGGCTGGGCAGGGCTGGGGCATTTGGGGCTTTGGGGCTGGGGGAGTTTGTTGGGAGTGCAGGGGCGATTATTGGGGTTTTTGGTGAGAAGGATTGGGTTTGGGGGCAGCTGGGGAATTTTGGGGGGTTTTTGGATTTTGGGGGGTTTGGGTTTTGGGGGGGTTTATTGGGGGGGTGGTTTTTCTGGAGGCTTTTGGGGGTTTATTGAATTTTTTTGATTTTTTTTATAATTTGGGGCAGATTACTGGGATTTTGTTGGGATTTTTTGGGATTCTTTTAAAGTTGTGGGGGTTTTATTGGAATTTCTGGGGGCATTTGGATGGTTTTACTGGGATTCTGGAGGCATTTAGTGGGATTCTTTGGCGGTCTGGGTTTTTAAAGGAAATTTTTGGGGTTTTTAAGGGAAAATTTTGGGAGTTTTGGGGATTTTGGTGGGATTTGGGGGGGTTTCCAGGTTTTTTTGGATTTGGCCAGGATTTCTTTGGGTCTTGGGGGGGATTTTGTGTGGCTTCTTGTGGTTTTGGGGACATCTTTGGGGGATTTGTCAGACCTAATTGGGGTTATGGGGGGATTGTTAGGATTACAAGAGATTTTGTGGGCTTTTATTGGGATTCTAGGGTGTTCTAATTTTTGAGATTTAATTGGGATTTAGTGGACTTTATTGGGACTTTCAGAGGTTTTAAGGAGATTTTGGTGCCTCTCAGCCCTTCCCCACACCCGGGGACAACCTCAAAGCCCCCTCAGACCAGACAAGGCCCCCCAAAATTCCAGAAAATATACCCCAAAGCCCCTAAAAATCAGAATAAAATGCTACAAAATACCAGAGAATCCCACAAAATCCCAGCAGAACTCACCAAAGTTAAAAAAAAAATTAAAAATTTCAATAAACCCCCCAAAAAATGAAACCCCACCAAAACCCCAATAAAATCCCCTAAAATCCAAACTCCCGAAATCCATCAAACCCCCGAAAATCGTGTAACCTCCCACAACCCAATAATTCTCTCTAAAAAACCAGTAATTCACTCTAAACTCCCAAAAAATCCTCCAAAACCCAAAAAAGCCCCCCCAAATCACCTGAAACCCTCCAAAAAATCGCCTCCAAAATGCCCCAAAATCCAAAAACATCCCCACAAAACCAAAAAAACCACGCCCACGCCCCTCCAAAGCTCCCCAAAATGTCCCAAAATTCCCCAAATCCCAAACAAAGCGCTCCAAAATCCTTCCAATACCCCCCAGACTCAGTGGGGCCGTCCTGGATCAGGGGGCACCGGCCGGTGGAGCAGGAGCCACTTCAGGGGGCCCTCGGAGCTTTTTGGGGAGGGGGCACCATGGGAGACCCCCCCAAAAACCGGGGGGGGAGGGGGGAACCCCTGCTGTGGCCCCTCCCCCTGAAGCCCCCAGACCCCGGTTCAGGGTGGGCCTGGGACCCCCCGGGACCCCCAAATCTGCCCCGGGACCCCCAGAGACCCCCCCAGACCCTTCCCAAGACCCCACCAAGGACCCCTCTAGGACCCTTCAGACCCGTCCCCAAACCCAACTCAGGCTCCCCCAGCCCCTCCCCAGATCCCCCAGGACCTCTCCCCAAAACCCTCCCACACCCTCCCACCACCCCCTCCTCGAGACCCCTCTTAGGACCCATCCGCCCCCCCCAGTCCCCCCACAATGCCCCAGGACCCCTCCCCAGACCCCCTCAAACCCCCGGACTCCTCCCCAAAGCCCCCCCAGACCCCTCCGGACCCTCCCCCGTCCCCCCGATCCCCTCTCAGGCCCTTCCCGCTCCTGTCCCGAGCCCCGGGGGTCCCGGCAGCGGCAGGGAAGGGGGCGCCGCTTCTGACTCGCCTCTGATTGGCTGGCGTGGGGCGGGGGAGGCGGGCATTTCTGAGGGAAGCTGTGCCATGATTGGTAATTTGGGAAAGTGTAGCGCGATGATTGGTTGGTTCGACGGGAGCCTGCACGCCTGGCGGTGGCGGGAGTTTGTGAGGCGAGGGCAGTTGTGGAGGAGCTCAGGTTGGGCTGGGGAAAACTGGGGGGGTTGGGGGCGGGTCTGAGGGGAAATTGGGGATATTTGGGGGCATCGACGGGAAATAGGGGGGTGTGCGGTGAGTTTGGGGGGAATGAGGGGGTGTGAGGGGGCTTTGGCGGGTCTGAGGAGGCTTTAGGCAGCTTTGGGGGCAGCTTGAGAGGGTCTGGAGCGTTCTCAGGTGGGTTTAGGGGGTCTGAGAGGAATTGGAAGGGTCTGAGGGGATTTTGGGGGATTGCAATAGAAACTGTGGGCTTGGGAGTGGGTTGAGAGGCTTCTGGGGTGGGTCTGGGAAATTTGGTGGAGTCTGAGGAGATTTCATAGGGTTTGGGGAGGATTGAGGGGTCTGAGGGGGACTTGGGGTAGTCTGATGGATTTGAGGGGGGTCTCAGGTGGGTCTGGGGTCAGTTTTGGAGGGAAATGGAGGGGCCTGAGAGTCCTGGGGAGGTTTTTGGGGTCCAGGGTGGTTCTGGGCCAACCCTGGGGGAGCTCTGGGGGGTTTGGGGTTCCTGGAGGGGTCCCGGGGGAGATTTGGGGGTCCCGGGGGGGTCCCAGGCCCACCCTGAACCGGGGTCTGGGGGCTTCAGGGGGAGGGGCCACAGCAGGGGTTCCCCCCTCGCCCCGGTTTTGGGGGGGTCTCCCATGGTGCCCCCTCCCCAAAAAGCTCCGAGGGCCCCCTGAAGTGGCTCCTGTTCCACCGGCCGGTGCCCCCTGATCCAGGACGGCCCCACTGAGTCTGGGGGGTTCTGGAGGCATTTGTGGGATTTTGGGGTTTTGAGAGGGTTTTGGGGGATTTCGGGTAGGCTTTTTTGGCCTTTGGGGGATTTTGTTGGGAGTTTGGGGGGAATTATTGGGTTTTCATGGAAGCTATGTGATTTAGGGTGTTTTGGATTTTTGGGGATTTTATTGAGGTTGTGAGGGGCTTCTTAGAGCAGGGAGATTTATTGAAATTTTTAGGGAGTTTTTTTTTAAATTTTGGTGAGTTCCACTTGGATTTTTGGAGATTCTCTGGGGTTTTTGAGGGTTTTCTTGTAATTTTTGAGGATTTTCTGAGGTTTTTGTGGAATTTTAGGGGGGGTTTAGGGCATTCCCTGGGTGTGGCAAGGGTTGATAGGCAACAAAATCTCCTTAAAAGCTTCAGAATTCCCAAAAAACCCACTAAATCCCAATTAAACCTCTCAAAATCCCATTAGAACACCCTAGAAACAAAGTAAAAGCCCACAAAATCCTTTGAAATCCTAATCACCCCAAAAATCCTGATTAAACTCTGCCAATCCCCCAAAAATGTACCCAAAACCATAAAAAGTCCCACAAAATCTCCCTAAAATCCAAATAAATCCTGGCAACACCCAAAAAAATTCACCAAAACCCCCCAAATCCCACAAAAAATACCAAAAAACCCCAAATCCCCAATGAATCCCACTAAATGCCACCAAAATTCCAATAAAATGCCCACAGTCTTCTAAAAATCCCAATAAAACCTCCAGAATTTCTGAGAATCCCAAAAAAATCCCAACAAAATCCCAGTAAAACCCCCAAAATTCAAAAAAAGCCACAAAACATTTCAATAAACCCCCAAACATCCCCAGAAAAACTCCTCCTCAAAATGCCAATAAAATCCCCCAAAATCCAAACCCCCCAAAATCCACAAAACCAGCCACTCCCAGTCAATCCCAGTATGATTCCAGTTGCTCTCAATGAGATCCCAGTGTAACCCAGTATGGACTCAGCTGCTCTCACTGTGATCCCAGTGTGATCCCAGTTGCTCCCAGCATAATTCCAGATGCTCCCAGTTCCTCCCATTATGATCCCAGTTTCCCCAAGAACAGTCCCAGTCCCTCCCAGCAGGGTCCCAGTCGTGCCCAGTTGCCTCCAGGGTAGATTCAGTTTCCCCCAGCATGGTCCCAGTTGCTCCCAGCATGATCCCAGCTGTTCCCAGTGTGGTTCCAGTGTCCCCAGTATGGTTAGAGACACTCCCAGTATGTTTTAGTTACCTCAGAATGATCCCAGTCTTTCCCAGTTACACCCAGTTTCCTCTAGCATAATCCCAGTTTCCATCTGTTGCTCAAAGGGTGGCCCCAGTTGCTCCCAGTATGATCCCAGTTGCCCCAGTTGTAGTCTCAGTCCTCTCAGCACGGTTCCAGTACCTTCCAGCCGATCCCAGTTGCTCCCAGTATATCCCCATTTTCCTCCCAGCATGGGCCCAGTAGCTCCCAGTAAGCCCCAGTCAGGTTCCATTCACACCCAGTATAATCCCAGTATGAGTGTAGCCGCTCCCAGTATGACCCCAGTCACTCCCAGTCTAATCCCAGTTGCTCCCAGTCACTCCCAGTCTGATGCCAGTGCCCCCAGTGTGATCCCAGTTGCTCCCAGCACGGGCCCAGCTGTTCCCAGTGTGCTTCCATCACTCCCCTGTGGTTACAGACACTCCCAGTATGGTCCCAGTAGGACCCAGTTGCCCCTGCTCTAGTCCCAGTCACTCCCCATATGATCCCAGTCCCTCCCAGCATGGTCCCACTCACTCCCAGTTGCCCCCAGCTTGGGCCCAGTTCTCCCCAGCATGGTCCCAGCTGTTTCCAGTGTGGTTCCAGTCCCCCCAGTATGGTTACAGACACTCCCAGTATATCCCAGTATCCCCCAGCATGTCTGTAGTCATTTCCAGGCACTGCCAGTGGCCCCAGTAAGGTGTCAGTTCTCCCAGTATGATCCCCCAGTCATGCCCAGTATATCCCAGTTGTCTCCAGCATGCATCCAGTCCTTCCCAGTTGCTCCAGTTTGCTTGCAGCATCATCCCAGTTTCTGTCACTTGCTCCCAGTAGCCCAAAGTGTGATCCCAGTCCCTCCTTTTAAACCCCAATATGATCCCAGTAAGCTCCAGTTTGATCCCAGTCCCATGCCAGCCCTCCCAGTGTGGTCCCAGTATAATCCCAGTTGCTTCCAATCTCTCCCAGTATGGTCCCAGCTGCCTCCAGCATGGTTCCAGTTGCTTCCTAGATCAGCCCAGTCAGTCCCAGTATGATGCCATTTGCTGCCAGCGTGCTCCCAGTTGCTCCCAGTCAGGCCCAGTATGGGGGATGATGTGCAGGGTGTGTTCCCAGTCGCTCTCAGACACTCCCAGTATTAGTCCAGTCCCTCCCAGTATGATCCAAATCTGAGCCCAGTGTGCTCCCAGTCCCTGCCAGTATGAACCAGTTGTGCTGCACATGGTTCCAGTTGCTCTCTTTCACCCTCACTTTTGTTCCAGTCCCTCCCAGTATGACCCAGTGTAAGCCCAGTTCCCTCCAGCATGTTCCCAGTCACTCCCAGTTGCTCCCAGTTGGGTTTTTGGGGGATGTTTGTAGAATGAAGAAGTCCAAGGCTGAGCGGAAAAGGCCCCTCGGGGGGACATCGGGGGGTGGCGGTGGCGGCTGCCGGCAGAGGCAGCCTGGAGGAGCAGAGCCCTGTGTCCCCCAGGAGCCCAAAGTGGGGAGCCCAGAGAGGGGGAGCGCCGCCATTGGCGGGAGCCTCAAGAGCCTGGAGAGGGGCAGGGGGGACTCCTTGGAGCCGCTGCAGCCCCGAGCAGAGAATGAGGGGAGAAGGGAGCCCGGGAGCCCAAAGAGCCCCGGCATCCCGAAATGGGGAGAGCCAAGAGGGGGGAGCTTTTGGCATTGCTGGCACTGCCAGCAGCCTGGGCAGGGCGGGCACCGAGGAGAAGGGGGACCCCAAATCCAAGCGTGACCCCCAGGAGCTGGGACAGTGTGGAACCCCGGAACATTAAAGGGGAGGAACGAGGGACAGGGAACTCCTGGGAGGCTTTTCCAGGGCTGAATCTTGGTGTGTGGGAGGGTTTTATGGAGCTCAGACGGCCAGTGCCTTGTAGAGATGGACTCGGGCAGAGGGACCTTCAGACTCAACTTGCTCATCCCTTGTTTTCCCCAACCAGGATTTCCCATTCCCAATCCCTGGGAGGCTGTGAGGAAGAGGAAGATGTCTCGGGACACTGAGGCAGGTGAGGAGGAAGTCAGTGCCCCTTTCCCCTCTGTGCTGCTCCATCTCCCAGCCCAGCACGGCCCTGGCTGCAGCACAGCCCTGGGGGGATCTCCTTGCCCTTGCTTGTGGCACAGAGGCAAATCCCATCCTGTCCTTGTCCTTCCTCCCCCAGAGCAGGAGCAGGTTCATGATGGGGAGAAGCCCCACACGTGTGTGGAGTGTGGGAAGAGCTTCAGGTGGAGCTCCACCCTTATTGTGCACCAGAGGACCCACACTGGGGAACGGCCCTACGAGTGTGATCAGTGCAGGAAGAGGTTTCAGAGCAGCTCCAATCTCCTCCAGCACCAGCGCACGCACACAGAGGAGAGGCCCTTCCGCTGCCCCGACTGCGGGCAGGGCTTCAGGCAGAACTCCCATCTTGTCCTGCACCGACGCATCCACACTGGGGAGAGGCCCCACGAGTGTGAGGAATGTGGGAAGAGCTTCAGACAGAGCTCCAATCTGATCAGGCACCAGAGGACCCACACTGGGGAACGGCCCCACGAGTGTGGGGAATGTGGGAAGAGCTTCAGACAGAGCTCCAACCTGATCGTCCACCAAAAGATCCACACTGGGGAGAGGCCCTATGAGTGTTCCAAGTGTGGGAAGGGGTTTCAGACCAGCTCCCATCTCCTCCAGCACTTTTGGGTTCACAGAGAGGAGAGGCCCTTCCAATGCCCCGACTGTGGGAAGGGATTCAAGCGCAACTCCGCTCTCATCACCCACCGGCGCATCCACACTGGGGAGAGGCCCTACGAGTGTCCCCAGTGTGGGAAGAGCTTCTCAGACAGCTCTACCTTGACCCGACACCAGCGGAGGCACCGGTAAGGGAAGCCCTGCGAGTGCCCCGAGTGCGGGAAGAGCTTCGTGCGCTGCTCCAGCTCCATCCCCCACTGGAGGAGGCACTTTGGGCACAGCCCTGGTCACTCACATTGCCTGTGTTTCATGTTGGGAACACACCTGGCTTCTTCTCCTTTTGGTTTGGCCTTAATTTTCTTCTGATTTCATCTTGTGAAAAACACCAATCACTTGTTTTAAAGTTTTAAAAGTTTAATAGTAATAAAGTAGTTATAAAAATCGTAATAAAAATTAGAGTTCTAAGGATTTGGACAATAAAAAGCAAAGAATTACAGACGTCTGGGTGTGTTTTGCTCTCTGCCACACAAAAGCACACCTCTCTGACAAAGGATTAACCCTAAAAGCAATAGCCTGTTGCATATTCATATATCTCATACATGATTCAAAATTTCTTTTCAAACACAGGGTGTTTTCTGGTTATTGTTAACTTCCTCATCTTGTAAATCAATGTTTTGGCTCCTCAAATTCTGGTTCTTCCTAATAAGGAGACAATAATTCTTCTCTTGAGATTTTGCTGTCTTGTTGCTGTTATCTCTGTGCGAAGAATTTCTTGATTATCTTATCCATTCCTTCAGCTAGTTAGAAAAAGTATCTTACATTGCATAGTTTCTATTTTAATATTATGCTATAGCCTAAAACTATATTTACCACACTACTTAAAAAGGAATATTACAGTACTACAAATTAATGCAACATAACTTTCCAACATAACACATATAGTATTCCTTTTAATATTTGTGAGGAGCCCATCATATAATGTGCATTTTTCACAATCCTCCCTCTTTCTTTTTATAAATCATTTGGCTTGAGCAATATTCCTTGTTTTCTAGCCTTTATTTTTTGCTCATTTTTTCACAAATCAATCTCGCTTCTTTGAAGGGGTCTTCTATATTATTTTGTTTCTTTAACACCATAATCCTTTGCACCGTTTTAGGTGTAGTCAACTCTTGGTCCGTGGGCACGGTCACTGCTTGCGTGCCTTGGACTACACTGGTGATGAGCCGCATGAAACGGGATCAAACAAGGAAGAAATACTAGACCAGCTATAGGGCATAAAAGGAAGAAGCCTAACTTCTTCTGAATCATGATTTTAAAGGGTTAAGATATTAGTTGAGGGTTAGAACCAGTTCATATTGAAGTTAGATACACCAGCGATAGGTTAATGATTATTAGCTGCTAATTAGCTAAAGCTAATTGTTATATTATGAGCTCATTTGTAGAAGGAAGTGGAGCAAGTGAACCATTCTAGGAACATACTGAAACCAGTAGAACAATGCCCAGCACCTGGACTCTGTGTCGATCCATCATGAACCAGGGGCCCTTGGATCGTGCCAGAGGGTGACAGAGACCTGACAAAGACATTCCTGACTTCATTCCTGTGAACCACTGGCCCAGTCTGAGACCACCGAATTGGAGTTCTTCAAGAGAAGAATTGCACACACGTAAAAGACTAATGACCTCATTTAATACACAGCAGCGATGGGAAGTGCTGGGGTTGTGCATATCTATTATTTTGGGAAATAAATAGAAGGCAAAAATCCTTGTACGGCGCAGTCACGCATTTTGGGAACGACCCCCATGCTGCCCACCAGTGTAATAAACATCCCACTCTCTAACTTTGACCAGATAGAGAGTCTTTGTCTGTGATTTTCAGTTTTAACAATTCACCATGATGCCCCAGAGTGTCACAACGGTATCCTTGGCTCCATTGGACCCTTCATCCCATGGAGACCCACAGTGTTCACTGTAGTCCCCTTGATTCCACGAGGCCCTGCCATGCTGTCATGGCCCCTTGGGTCCCATGGTTCCCAAAGTGTCAGAAGAGTCTCCACTGTTCCATGAGGCCCCCAAAGTCACTGTGCTCCCCTTGGTTCCACAGGGCCCCGCAGTGGAACAATGGACTCTGGCCTCCATGAGGTTCCTCAGTCACAATGGTCTCCTTGGATCCGCAGTGTCACCATGGTCCCTTTGAGGCATCAACAGGGAGAAGCCTCTGCAAAAGTGCCAAAAAACTGAGGAAGAAGTCCTGCAAAGATATTTTGAGTCATGGTTCAGCCAGTGCCCTGGCTGATGACTGATCACCCTTGGGTCACCCTTATTAGGCCCTCTTGCTGCAATGCCCCTGGCATTGATTTTGGGCCTTACATTTTAAATAAGTTAGCATTGTTCATTAAAAATCAGTTAAAAAGAGTTAACATTTTGTTTGTTAGACATTCACAGTTGCTTTGAGACAAGTTACAGAAATGTTCATTGTTTTTACCAGTTGTCAGTTTTTTACCACGTTTCGTTTCGCTAACCTTTATATTTTTATAGTCCTTACACTCTCTATGTTTTTGGTTAGTCATAAGAGGGGGGGAAATGTGGGAGATCAGGGACCGGCCCAAGTTATCGCGATGTTACGGGCGGACAGAGCCCCTCCCCTTTACCGTTCTCAGCCCCGCGTGTTGTTCACCGTGAGCCCCTGTTATAAATGACCCTGCCCAGCCGTTCATAAAGGCCATTCACCGTCGACCAGATTGGTGCCTGCGAGTGCTTGGACCGAGTGGCAAAAGTGTTGGTGCCGTGCCGTTCCTGACCCGGGACGCCACGCCCCAAGCGGAGGCAACACCAGATGAAGTCACCTCAGTGGTTGTTGTGCATTTCTAATTGTGGAGGTCAATATCAATGTAGCTGCTTCTGGTAATACAAAAAGCTCTTTCAAGACACTTCTTAAGAGAAATGTCCTTTTCCTTTTCACTCTTAACTGCAAAGCCCCTCCAGGATGTACAGCAAACAGGTTATCTAGCTTGTCCTTTCACAATAACAGAGAACTTCCCCTTTAATCAGCCTGAATTGCACAATTCTCATCTGTATGGAGGAATTTCATTTAGTCTCTGCTGTAAAGAAGTGATTTCTATGCAACAGGGTTGATAAAGGGCAGACCCAAATTAACAAGAGGGGTATTTGTTAGAGCTGCCATTACTCATCACACACTTTAAACAACCCACACCATCGAGCCCAAAGCTAATACGGCTCCGTGTTAAATATTTCTGATGGATTACACATCCTTGTGTGAAGATGGAATTAGGATTTAAAGCCAGTATTTCTGCATATACAAGCATTGTGCAAGAACATTGCATCTTCAAAATGGAAACCAAATATCACCTGTACAGGGTAAACGCTGCAATAACATGAATACACTTCTCCCATCAGGTTCACAGACAGCTTAACCAATTCTGTGCTTGCAGATAATCTGTTCTGGCATCTTTTGGGGCCCTGAACCAGGAAAGTCACACTGAAATACTGTGGGACCATGAAAATTTCTCCAGATCCAAACCAGTCTCCAGGTGACACAAGTGACTGCAGACACCTCCAATAATGCAGCGGGCAGCCAGGTCTGCTGTGTTCTCTTTGTCATTGTGGGTTTGTAATTCAGACTCACAGAGGGGCTTGACTTGGAAGGGGCCTTAAAGACCATCTAGATCCAACCCCCCTGCCATGGGCAGGGACACCTTCCACTAGACCAGGTGGCTCAGAGCCCCTGCAAGCTTTGGCAAATACCCAAGGACACCTTTTCCTCTGTTTTGCAAGGTCAGATTTCCATGCTCACTTTCACAGATGGCTCCAGTCTCACACAGAGCATTGCTGATTGGTCACTCTTATCTGCACAGCCCAGCAGAGATCCTGTTTTGGATGGCTCTCACTGCTCCCAAGGCCCCAGGGACCAGCCACTGCCTCTCCTCCTTCTGCTTTCCCTTCCAGGATCAGAGATTTCCTGCTGCGTCCTCCACGTCTGAGACAACTGGAGGAGATGAGGGGCTGAGGATGTGGCTTCTGACAGAGAGTTGATAACGCTCAGCTGAGTATTTTATTCTCCTGCCACTAAGCTGTCAGGCTGCTGCTGAAATTCCTCCTGCTTGGAAAGGGCTGGTGTGAGCAGCAGGAATTGTTGCTGGCTGGAACTTTTCCAAGAGCTGGACAAAAGAAGCATTTTGTGGAAGGCCACCAGCTGCCCTTGGTCAGCAGCACAAGGTGTGAGGTCCCCTTTGAAGGCCATCCCTGCACAAGGACAGCCTGGCCTGCTCCAGTGCCCAGAGCACCTTCCAGGCTTTCGGGCTGGCCTCGTCCCTCAGCCTGGAGAAGCAGGTTGCTGTTGGAACTCTCATATCCACAGTTTCTGGCTGGATTGCCGTGCCTTACCACAGACAGCCCTGGAGACACCAGTACAGACTCCACCTGCAGTAAAAGGGGACTTTGTTCCAGCTTTACCCTTGGACCAGCATGCAGCAAGCCCACCTGGGCCTCATGCAGGTCTGTGTGGGCTGGTAGTCAGCTTCTGCTGGGAATTTAAAGCTTTCACCCTACTTTCCACAGCAAATAGTGGAGCAAACCCAGCCGCACCAACCCCCAAATTTCACTCTAAAAACCACAATTTTCATTTTCCTCTATTCAAGCCTTGAAGAAAACAAACTTTACTTGAGTGAGCTGGAGGCACAGTGTCCTCCAAGATCATTCTTGAGTAGGACAGTATTGCAGGGGAAGACAGGCAAACCCAGAGTTTACTGGTGCTTAGGAAGCTTTGCTAAACCTTCCCACGTGCGGTGCTCTTGCACCCTCCTGAGCTCCTGGAGCCCTCACTCAGCTCAGGCACAGTTTGGACAGAAGGGGATGGTTCCGTCTGTCACATGTGGGGACAGGAGGAGGGGAGACTTTGCAAACACTGCCACGAGGGCAGGGCTGTTTTCATTGATGGTGCCAAGTGGTAGCACATCATCTTTGATTAAATGTGAGGTGCTGAAGGGCAAAAATTCTCAGTGATAAGGAGAGAGTGTCCACTCACACAGCAAGGTAAGTGAAGGGGAAAGTGCAATCTGTATTTCATGGGAGGTGTTCAGTTTTTAACAAAACATTTTTGCAGAAGACGTGCCTAGGCAGGGGTGATTCAGAGCATTTTATCAGCCTCACAGAGTATCCCCACATCTGCTTTGCCACATTTTCTCTCTTTTTTTCATTGTGAATGATTTCTCCTGCCAGGGTTGCTCCTGCTTGGAGTTCTACTCTCAGTGGAGCCCCGGAGTTTTCTCAGCAGCCTCTGCAGCGAGTTCTGAGCCAACGTGGGGCTCTGCTGCCAGCCCAAATCTGCGCTTCCCCTGCCCAGCCTGAGTGCAGGTGGGGCATGTGCTGGGCATGGCCGGAGATTTGCATGGCCAAAATCCTCCAGCATTGACATCTGCCCATGGCTCTGGGTAGCACAAATCACAGAACACCCATCGCAGCTGACAAATGACATTTCTTGCAGATTGCTACAGCCGCACTGCTGATCCACAAATACACGAGAATCAATTTCAGTTGCAAAATGTCATTTATTACAAAGTGCTACATCCACACCGACAATACAGAACTATACAAATCTCAATTTAGGTTAAAAACACGAATTTATTATATTATTGCAACCTGTCTATGTAATAATATAGAAATACCAACTTCAGTTAATTTATTGCCAACCTCCACAACAACTCACTATACACAAAGATCAATTAGGTGTTTAACAACTTAATTTATTACATATTACTACAAGGATTAAGCCCATCTAGGAATACAAAAATATCTCCATAGATATGTAAATAGAATTATATCCAGAAACAGATGAATATACATGTAAAAATAGACTTATATACCTATACAAATACCAATATTCCTATTTTAAAAGCCATATAACAAAAATTATATCAAAAGAGATACCTACACAACTTTACCCATAGGAAATAGAAAGTAACACAGATATAACAATATCCATGTATACACAGATAAATTTATACACGTATATGTAATTTCAAAAATATATATATATACATAGCATACATTCATAACAAACTAAATATACATAAATATAAGAATATACATATGGAAATAAACATATACAAATAGCAACCCACATATGGAAATACACATGTAATAATCCCTGTCTATGTTCAAGTCCGTGTATCTGTAAACAGAACATCAAGCAGAGGGATCCCAGCTGCCCCATCTTCAAAGCCTCTCCCTCGGTCTCCTCCTCCCGTGCAGAGCAGCTCTCCTGGACAGGGACAGCAGATGGGACATCTGGCAAGCAAAGGGAACACTGAGTGAGTATGGGGACGTTTCCCTTGGCAGCAGCTGCACTTCCATCAGGGAAGAGGAAATGTCAGAGCCTCCCCAGGAGGGTGGGAAGGAGAAAGCAGCCGGGCGGGCCAGGCTGTGGTGAGCGCAGCCGCGGCGGGACTGTCCCGCAGCCCCGGCAGCCCGGCAGAGCCGGCACAGCTCCCGGGCCCTGCCGGCACAGCTGCCTTGCCCAAGGACAGCCCTGTGCCAGCCGGGGCAGCTGCGCTGAGCAGCCCCAGCACGGGCAGGGCCCGCTCCTGCCCCGCCGGGCAGTGCCCACGGCCACAGCCCACGGCAGCCTCAGCCCCACCTGCCGGCCCGGGCCTGCGGCCTCAGCCGGGCTCTCTCCAGGCTGGCAGCAGCAGGTCCCCGTTCACTGCTCTTGCTGCTGCCCTTCAGCTCCTCCCTGCTGGCTCCCGTCAGTCTCCGGCTGTCCTCAAGGTCTTCATGGCAGCTGTGGCAAAAGTGGAGGCTCTGGAATTGCTTCCAAGGCCTGGCAGAGCTGCAGCCCCGGAGCCCTCTGTGCTCCCTGCTGGCCCCCTCCATCCCCTCAGCCCCGCCATGCTCTCGGTGAACCCCCAGCCCCCTTCAGTTTCTTCAGCCCCTCACAGTCCTCTCACCCCCCTCAGTCCCTTCTGAGCCATCCCGTCCCCTGAGACCCACCACCCTGCCAGCCTGTGCCACTTCCCTGTCACCTCAGTGCCACCATGGCCCTCACTGCCCCACAGCCCTCAGCCCCAGCAGCAGCTCAGGGTCACCGTCCCTTCAGCGCCACCGCCCCCTCAGCCCCCTCTGTCTCACCGTCCTTCAGCAGCTCCTCAGGGGACAGTGCCTGGGGCCAGCGGCAGCTCCCCCCGCTCCAGGGACAGCCGGGGCTGCAAGTGCTGCTCCGCCCGGCCCGGCGCCAGCTCGGACCCAGCACAGGGACAGGGGACACAGGGGGCACCGGGGGAAAAGCAAGAGGTGAAAAAGGCAGCCGAGGGGGGAAAGAGCTACAAATGCAGCCTAGGCCTACACCAACAGCAATCTATCCATCAGTCAAGATATCCAGCAATCTCCATCTAAACATTCCTATTCCTCTTACTATATAACTATACACATTTATAAATCTAACTTCATACATATATATATTTTTTACTCTACACATATAAAAATCTAACTCTGAAAAATCTATACATGTAAATATATAATAAAATATAATTATATCACATCCATAACTATATACTTATCCACATTTAACTATACAGATCTATCAATATATGTGCATATAAATAGAACACTATCATCTATAAATGGAACAATTACCACTAATAAATAGAACCATAGAAATCTATAAACATATCTACAAACAGAGGAGTTCTACCTGCCCGATGGTCACAGGCTCTCCCCTGTCTCTTCCTGCCATGCAGGGCAGCCCTCCTGACCATGTTGGTCAGATGGCATCTGGGAAGCAAAGGGAACGCTCAGTCAATATTGGCCCTTCTGCACCTTTCCCTTGGGCAGCAATTGTCCTTCTACCAGGGGCTGTCAAAGATGGCCTGAAAGGCAGACTCTCACTTGGCAATTTGAAGCAATCTGCCCTTAAAAGAACAGGGACCATTCCAAGTGTTCAAAAGTGTGTTTCAAAACATTGAAGTATCTCGATAAAGTCTCAGCCCCCGCAGTGCCAAGGGCACCCAGGAGAGCTTGAAACACAGACAGTCCCAGCTGCCACAAGGAAGCCCAGCCTTGTTCTTTCTCTGAGCTGACAGAGAGACCTCAGTCCTCACTGAAATGGCTGAAGCTGAAGGTGCTGGGAGCTGAGTCATGAACCAGCTCCATTACCTGCCATCTACAAACTGCCCTCTGCAGTGAGCAGCAGCTGCTCCAACTCGACCATCAGCTCTGGCAGGAAGGGCTGGGAGGGACAGAGCTCCCTACGAGGCCTGCAGGCTGCACCAGCTGGGCTAAGGAATGGATCCAAAGTGCTCCTTCTCTCCTCTTAGGCCTCCCTAATCAGGGGTCATTCAAGCTTTTCCTTTTGTTACTGGAGTTACCATGATTTTCAATTGGTTGGCCTCTGATGTTGTGCTCCTTGTTTTTCTTGTGGGTCAGGACCAATACCAGCAGACTGGTACTACATTTAGTCAGTGATTTGGACTTCTACCCTGACTTTTTGCTCTTTTTTTCCCCTGCTCCTTCAAGAGTCGCTCAGCCTGGCCTCCCCTGGCGCCCTGCAGCAAATTTATCCACCAACTTCAGCACAAAGCTGGGACACCCGGCTTGGTGACACAACTCCCACAAGGTCAGGTTTATTCCCTGCTCTCTTGCCCCAGCAGAGGACTCAGTGTCAGAGCCTCTGGAGAAGCGTGGAGGGCAGGGCTCAGGGAGGTTGTGCCAGTGCAGGATTTGAACTAAAGGCACCAGGAAGCACCAACCCTGCTCAGAGCAGCCATCTCACAGCTCTCTAAACCACTGTGGCCTCTGTCCTTACCAGGCTCCTCGGGCTCCTGGGAACTGTTCCTGCAGCTCTCGCTGCCAGATGCAGCTTCCTCTGCTGCAGCTCTGTTCACAGGCTCCCCTCCTGAAGAATCAGGGGCGACACCAACATTGTCCTGAGCAGAAAAACAGAAAGAAAGGAACCCAAAGATCACTCACTATTCTGCTGGAATCATATCAGCCATACAATAACTCTCCTTCTCCACTCCCAAAGGCCATGGAGCACAGAGGAGGGAACACTGCCCCCACGGTTCACATGACAAGCCTTTTAAACTCAGGATTCAGGGGGCCAAGGTGAAACTGAAGCTCCTACAAAATGACCTTTGAGACAAAACATGAACACAGAAAACCAGAAGACACCAAGTGAGGGGACGTGCCCCCACGCTCTGACCCTGCCTTATCCCAGAGCTGTGAGAAATCAGCCAGCACACAGCCAGGGGCTCTCCTTGCTGCCAGCCCTGCTGCCAGCAAGGGCAGAGCTCGCTGCCAGCCCTGCCCAGGGCTGTGAGCTGCAAACCCACAGGCAAAGCACACATTTCTGCCTGGCAGTCTCAGCACCCCCAGCCAACTGCTCACACAACCCATCACAAGGTGCTGCTTCTCAGAGCCCTCTGCTGCTGCCCCACGGGTGTCATCCAGGCAAACATTTATGCACCCAGGCTATTTCCAGGATCACATTTGTGATCAGTGGCAAAAATCTGTAAATCGTTAGGGTAGGGAAAAAAAACAATCCAAAAGACAGGAAAAGCCAGACAACCAAGTAGTGTTTCTATTCCACTGAGGAAGCAAATGTCCACAATGAAGCAAATTACCTTTGGACACAAAGATATTCTCACTATGACCAGGTTCAGAATATTCATCTCTTCTGCCATAGCCCGTCCATCAGAACCCTAAAGATTCTAAAGATGGTTCCAAGCCTGCAATGTTTCCTGTTATTATGGAATAAAATGCTTCTCTAAACTGCTATGTGTGACTTTACAGAAGACAAAAGTCATGCCACTTGAGAATAAGGTATTGGTAAATCCAAATAATCCCACTCCCCCCTGAGTCCTAATCACCAATGTACTGCAGGCAGTGGGTCAGCACACCAACAGAAAGAGAGACATCCTTTGGCCAACACGTGTAATAATCTGCAAAAGGACAGAGAGCTGCAGCTGCAGCCCAGCCCCAGCCACGGCTCTGGCAGCGCCTACACGCACGGCAGGGCTCACACAGCAGCAGCAGCAGCTGCAGCCCAGCCCTTGCTTTGCCTTGGCCTTCCCACCCAAAAGAGGCACAGCCCACATCTGCTGCAGCTGCAACAGAGGCACCTCTGGCATGCCCCTCCCTGCACGGGACACTTGGCCTTCAGTGCCACTTCTCCAAACACTCTTCTCCTCTTTCCCAGCAAGTAAAACCTCTTCTTCATTTCTTCTTCATCCCCTCTTTTACAAATCTTTCTTACCAAGAATAATTCAATAACTAAAGAATAATGAAATAAGTTCAATTAAAGAAGCCTTTGCTTCTCAGCTGGGTAACAAGGTTCAAAAGCTCTCAGTCCAGCCCCTTTTATCCCCATCCAATGGAATTACCTGCGCAGAGGGAGATCTTTCAGACAGGGACCTCCTGATCTCCCGAATCATTTTCTCTACAGCAAGGCCCAGATCTGCTGGTGGCCATTCCTCCTCCCCAGGTGCGTTCTGTGCTGAGCTGGGGGCTGTCCATGCTGCACAGGCTGCACTGCCAGCGGGAGCGCTGGGCCCTGAAGTGCCCGGGGTGGCTGCAACAATCCAAACACATTGGTCAGGCTCCACAACGTGGCTGTGGGACACAGAGCTCTAGTGCTGCTGTGGATCAAACATCACGGGAAGCACACAGGCAAAGCAGGCAGAGAATCTTTTGGCCTCCTAGGTGCCCCTTCCTAGTAGGCTTGACAACTTCTGGCCGAGAATGACAGAGCCTTGTGGAAAACTACTTCAAACGGTCACTTTTCACGACCTTTTGGAAAACCAAGGCTACAACTCTTTTCCTACCTCGTGCGTCGTAGGCTGGCGGCTGCTGCTCCCTGTGGAGCTGCTGGAAGCTGCAGGGCTGGATGGCGAGCACCTCCCGCTCGGCCGGAGGCAGCTGCTCCCCGTAGAGCTCCTGCGAGCGGCTGCGGGGCCCCTCCGGCCCGAGCGGCAGCGGCCGCTCCCCGTGGCAGCCCGAGCAAGTGGCAGGGCGGGATGCCGAGCACCTCCTGCTCGGCGGGCGGCGGCCGCTGCCCATAGAGCTCCTGGAAGCGGCTCGGCCCCTCCCGCCGGGCCGGCAGCGGCCGCTCCCTGTGCAGCAGGTGGAAGCCGCAGGGCGGGCGCCGGGCGAGCAGCGGCCGCTCCCCGGGGCGCTGCTGGAAGCGGCCGGGCCGGGGGCTGCGCAGCTCCCGCCCGTCCGGCAGCGTCCGCTCCCTGTGCAGCAGGAGGAAGCCGCTGGGCGGGCGCCGGGCGGCAGCGGCGGCCGCTCCGTGGGCAGCGGCGTGAAGCGACCGCGCCCGTGCCGCCCGTCCGGCAGCGGCCGCGCCCCGGGGAGCTGCTGGGAGCCGCAGGGCGGGCGCCCGCGGCCCTCCCGGCCCGCCGCCGGCCGCTGCCTGTTGGCCGCGCTCCGGCGCTCGATGCGGAGCAGGAGGTC
The DNA here is from genome assembly GCA_009764595.1 of Geothlypis trichas. NCBI lineage: Eukaryota > Metazoa > Chordata > Aves > Passeriformes > Parulidae > Geothlypis > Geothlypis trichas. Next base: position 24,072 of record WSPJ01000046.1, read on the forward strand.
GGGGCGGTCGCGGCGGAAGCAGGGGTTGCTGTAGTGCAGCCAGGCCCCGGCATCGCCCGGCGCAGCCGAGCCGAGCCAGCCCGGCACCTTGCGGAAGCCGTAGCGGTAGAGCTGCCGCACGAAGCTGCGGAACTGCGTGGCCCTGAAGGTGTGCGGCACCGGGGCCGGCCCACGGCCGCGGCCCCTGTGGGCGTGGCCCGAGCTGAGCAGCTCTCGCTCCAAGAGGCAGCGGTCGATGAGCAGCCCCTGGGCGCGGCTGTCCCAGCGCACGGAGCGGACGCGGGGGCTGTTCACCAGGCGCCAGAGCTTGGCGGGGAAGGTGCCGGCGCTGAGCCCGGCGGGCAGCGGCAGCTCCGCCATGGCGTCGATCGCCGACTGTGCCCGCAACGCCCGCAGCGCAACGGCCGCGGCTGCGCCGGCGGCGCGCGGCCTGAGGGGGGCGCTGCGCTCGGGCCCGCTCGCGCCCAGCGCGGCCCCGGCGCGGGCCGGACTTGGCGGGGACGAGCGCGGCAGGGCCGGGGCTGCGGGCACAGCGCGGGCGGGGCGGCTCCGGGGCGGGCCGGGATCGGCTCGGCAGGGCCGGGTGCGAACCCCCTCTTTCTCTGGCTGCAGTCATCCTTCTGCCTTGGCTTTGCGGTACAGCCCCGAACCAGCACGACAAGCGCTGGAACTTTCAGAAAGGTCTAAACTGAGGAATCCCATCGGAAAGTCTTGCCCTTTGTCCAGTGAAGGCAAAAGTCACTCTTATTTCTGCGTGCCTGAAGGGACGGAAAAGATGTTAGAAAGAGTAACTTCAGTATTTTAGTTGGGGTTGCAAACAGAGTTCCCCACTCTTCATGGTTTGACACTGGCACAATGCCAGTGCCCCCATGAAAATACCCTCTCCCTGGTGTCTGCTGTGGGATGTGACCAGGAATAAGCAAAGCAGGCTCCTACTTAGGGGGAAAAAACTTATTAACTAAACTACAAGAAAAACCCTAAACTACAAAGAAAGAAAAAAAAACACACAAGGAAAATGAAAACTGCACAGATACATCTCCTCCTCCTCCCCACCCAATTCCCAATGCAATACATTTCCCAAATCATCAACACTCGGTCTGGCATCACCCTTTAGAATACTCAATCCTCAGTTCATCCAGAGGGGAGGAGTCCTTCTGGTGGCCATGGTGACCTCTTCCTTTTCATGTTCAGTGCTCTCACCGCTGAATACGGACCAAGAGCTGCTTCGAGGGTTGTCTTTTTAAGGATGCATCGTCCCACTCCAAAAAGGCACAGTCTCTCTTTTGGAACCTCTGTCCCCCCCATTTCTTTTACACCCCCTGGGGCCGAGGGGTACCCACACTGAACCCTCCTGGTTCTGAGGCCTGGCCTCCCCCTGGACGCAGTCTCTGTATCACAAGGAAACATGGCTCTGTCCATGGCTACACAAAAGAGTCCAGCATAAGCTACTCCATCATCTCTTCCCACTGAGGCTCTTCTCTCTCTCTTCCTTGCTCAGACCTTCATCTCAATTACTCAGTTCCTTCTTCACCCTCTACTCCGTCTCCTCTCCAGGAAAGGTCAATGCTCTGCAAAGTTTTCATTATCCACAAAGGTGTTAAAAGTTCTCCCAAGTGGCTGGACTCTCTCTCAGTGCACCCCCCCTTCTTCTCCTTCTCAGCCGTGCTGCCTGCTGCCGGCACATATTTATCAAGTTTCAAGGTAACAAGCACGGGCTGCCTTCTCTCTCTGTCTCCCGGGGAAGGGGAGGGTGGGGGGGAATACCTCTCTGTGCTCCTTCCATTCCTCCGCCCTTGGGCCAGGCCAGGCCAGGCCTCCCTCCCATCTCTGTGCCAGGCCTGGCCTCCCTCACTGTTACCCGTTGATAAATGACACAAAACTAAGATAAGTTTTGTGCGGTGCTTTATTGAGGGCCCGGGGGTCCGTGGGCTCACGCCCCAAAGCCAGAAACCCCAAAGAAATCTCGAATACAGGTGTTCTTTATACTCATAATCCATAACAAAAAGATATCCAAGAAACAGTTCAGCATGAATAATCGACAAGGCTTTTGCAATCATTCCTAAGCTCAAAAATAAAATCATCCATCTTATACCTGTCACATTGTGTGCTACTCAAAACTGGTTAAACAAGTAACCTTCTCTATACTAGCTTAATTAATTTTTTTTTTATTAAGTTCCTAAGGCGACCTGCTTGGTTACACACAACTAAACACACAGCTTCAAACCACAACGACTTATAACTAAACTATAATTAAACATTTTACTAAATTTAATTTCTTTTCCAACAGTACTGGACGAGATGAACGCTGGTGTGAAACCTTTTCTGACAATTGGGGCACTGGTAGAGCCTCTCCCTGCTGTGGATCATTTGCTTGGAGATCAGGTTAGAGTTCTGGCTAAAGCTCATCCCACATTCCCCACACTTGTAGGGCCTCTCCCCAGTGGGGATCCGCTGGTGCCTGATGAGGTGGGAGTTGGGCTTGAAGCACTTCCCACAGTCAGGGCAGCAAAAGGGCCTCTCATTGGTGTGAATCCGCTGGTACTGGAGGCGAATGGAGCTTGTCTGAAGCCTCTTCTGACACTCAGGACACTCATAGGCCTCTCCCCAGTGTGGATGCATTGGTGCCTGATGAGTTCTGAGCTGCAGCTGAAGCCCTTCCCACATTCCCCACACTCGCAGGGCCATTCACTGGTGTGGATCATCTGGTGGCTGATCAGGGTGCTGCTCTGCCTGAAGCTCTTCCCACACTCCAAGCACTTCTGGGGCTTCTCCCCATCATGAAGCTGCTCATGAACCACCAGCTCCAAGTTCTGCCTGAAGCTTTGTCCACTTTCCTGGCTCAGAGTGGGTCTTTCCTCCTCAGAGCACCCTGCGCTGGGTTTGGAGCCCCTCTTTGTGCAGGATCTCCAGGGATTTTCCTCCCCGTTGGATTCCTGCGCCCTGGAGTAACTAAAAATGGCCTCTTCCAGGAGTTTCTGCTATGGGGATTTGTCTTCCTTGGTCGCCATCCTCAGCTCCTTGTCTAGGGGAGGAAGGACAAGGACAGGATGGGATTTGCCTCTGTGCCAGAGGGAAGGGGAAGGAGATCCCCCCAGTGCATCCCTGGCAGGACGGGGTTGGCAGCAGGGTTGTCCTGCAGCCAGGGGCTGTGCTGGGCTGGGAGATGGAGCAGGAGAGAGGGGGAACGGGGCACTGACTTCCTCCTCACCTGCCTGGGTGTCCCAGGGCATCTTCCTCACAGGCTCCTCCTCCATCCAGCAGAGTTTTGGGGATGGGAAATTCTGTTTTGGGAGGAAAACAAGGACTGAGTACATTGAATTTTGTGCTGGTTTGAAGGCAAACCTGGGGAGGGCCTAAACCAGAATTACCATTTAACAAGAAAATGAAGATCAAGGCAATGATACAGAAACACTGCCTTAAACTGACAGAGTCAGGATATAACCTGACACCCTGTTGCTCAGGGTGGTGGCAGCACTCCCACTAAATGGTGGCTGCAGTCCTGTTGGAGTGATGAATGTGATTCTGTCAAATCAGTGATCCTGTAGAAAGTTCTGGTCTTCCTCTGAAGGTCCAGTGCTGGTTATGGTGCTCTCGTCCTCTGGGAATCCAGTAGGCAAGCTGCTCCTGGTGTTGCAAGGCTCAGCCTTTATCCAGGTAGGAATGCTTGGTTCCTCCCACTGGGCGGAGCATCCCACAATGGGATGATGGAATTTGATCATTCCTGCAGTGACACTCAGTGGCCCTTTCACAGCAGATATCTCCCCTGGAGGGCGTTATCAGGGCTGAGTCATGCAAGAGATAAAGAACACTGCCCCACCTGTTTGTAGCAGTTGATGAAGATGGGGATTGAAAACATGCATTTGGTTCCATCTTACATTGCAGCCTGAAACAGTGGGGTAATCCCTGCTCAGGGGGTGAACACCACCCCCCTTACCCAGACTGGCTCAGGTGTAAAACTCCCACCCTGGGAAGGTTTTACACACACACAGGGGACAATGTCACACCTGCCCTGCTCCAGGGAAGGTCTCTGTCCCTTTCATACCCTTGCCTGCCCCCCTTTTCTCTTTCAAAGGCTGGGGGGCTTTGCCAAATGTGAGAATAATTTTTCCTTTAACCCTGTCACCTTTGTGACAGCTACTCAGAGCTTTCCCTTCCATTTAATAATCTGTCTTGGGCTGAATTTCCACTTTTCTTTTATCAGAATGTGCCCGCAGCTGAGCCAGAGCTGTGCATGAACCAGTGGAACTTGGAATTGCCACAAGATTGCTTCTATTGTCAGTTTATAAAATTTTGGGATTTGTTTGCATTTCCATCACAAGTGACTTGTAGGAATAGCAAATTAAGGGCATTTTATGTAGGCTAATTTTTATTTCTGATGAGAAGAAACTTTACTTTTTTTCAGTGCCCCGTGGATGCTTGAGGGGTCTCTGAGCCTCTCACCCTGGGGGATGCTTGGAGGGGGCTGGATGGGGTTGTCCTTGTCTTTGCTACCCCAGGGCATTCCCCATGGTGTGTCCCTGTCCCTGTCACCCCAGGCCATTCCCCAGAGGGTGTCCCTGTCACCCCAGGCCATTCCCCAGGGGGTCTCCATCATTCTCACCCCAGGGAATGCCTGGGGGGTCTCCCTCCCTCTCACCCCTGTGCCAGGGGGTGCTCGGGGCAGTCTCTGTCCCTCTCAGCCCAGGGGATGCTCGGGGGTCTCAGCCCTGCTGTGACCCCACCCAAACATCATCGGGGTCACAGGGACAGAGACACCCCCAAAGCCCCAGAAGGGCTGAGCCTGGGATTTGGTTTGGGGCTGAGGATTTAGGAAGGGGCTGGAATTGGGGCTGGGGTTGGAGTTGGGACTGAGATTTGGATTAGAGCTGGGATTGGGATTAAGGCTGGACATGGGATTGGCTTTAGGGCTGGGGTTGGGATTGGGTCTGGAGCTAGAAAAGTTTGGAAGTAGGATGAGATTAAATACAAAACTGTGAGTGTGTCTAAACGTGGAGTGAGATTAAGACCAGGATCAGGGTCAGGTTTGGGACTGAGCTCACCCAGAGCGGGACAGGGGGGATGTCACTGCAGGATGTCCCTGGCATCGTCCCAGCCCTTTTCAGGTGTTGCTATTATATTTCTAAAGTCCTATACCTTCTCGGTGTTTTCTTATGGCCGCAGATCTTCACAGGACAGACTCCTTGTTCTACATGTTGCTGCTTCTCAGCCAGGGCTCCTCTCCGGCTCTCCCTGGCTGCCCCACCCCCTTTTATCCCAACTACCTCCACGGGCTACAGCTGCCACCCAGTTAAGGACATCACAGCTGCAGCCCATTTACAGTAACTGGAATCGGGGCAGAGTCACTTACACAATACACAGATCTTTTACTGAGACTCATGGGCCAGCTATACAATACATACTATAATCCCATGGCCCCTACATTCAGGCGCCTCCAAACATCAGGGGCAGCTGGGTGCCCCAAGATCCAGGTGCTCCCACGCTGCCCCTCAACACCAGGCGAGCATTCCCTGAGGGCAGCTCTGACTGTGACCCTTGGGGCTCTGGGATCAGCCCTCACATCCCTGTGGGAGCACCTGAAGACAGGACAAGAGATTTCCACACCCTTCTTCCCTGTGGAAGGATAAATCCCAGCTGCCCTTTTCTTCTGCTGCCTCCTCCTCTCCTCAGCTGAGGATGTCAAACTCCGCAGGAGCAGGAAAATCCCCGTTCCCTGTTTGCTTGTGACTGCAGCCTGGAACATCCATTTAGAATGAAAAACTTTCTGAAAGCCGTGCTGAATGACACCAGGAGGAGGTTTGTGAGAAGGGGAAGAATTTGTATTTTGATAGGAAATAAAGTTAGAAAATTATTTCTTTCTTTCCCATTCATTTTCAGTCAGTTCCAGTTCTGTTTTTCAGAGTGCCACCTTCTCAGCTGATTGTGTTTGTGCCCTCCTTTCTCTCCTGCCTCTCTTTGCCTGCTCTGTTTCTCTCTCAGTGTCTCCCTTCACCCAGGGCAGCTCCCACCAAAGACCCTGCCCTGATTTAATTCCCAATCCAAGAGCTACAACAACCATGGGTGAAGTTATGAAGGCTGGCAGTGAAATGTCACTGTAGGATTTTGCTCCACTTGGCCTTTGGCTCCTTCTTAGAAGATTATCCTTCCAGGGCAGGAACATATTTTCCTGTCTGGGAACTGGAATTCCAGCCCCTGGGAGTGTGTGCCATGGATCCCAGAGGGGCATTCCCGAGGCTCCCAGGGTGCTGCTCCTGCCGTGCATCCCAAGGAGCTGTGCAGGGCCAGGGGACAAGGTCCAGCAGCTCTGTGGGCTCCGAGAGCACACAGCAAAGGTGGCTTTGCTGGGCATTTTCCAGCACCTTTCCAGGTGGAAGCAGAAAGAGGGAGGAAATGGAAGAGAGTCCCCGACAGAATCCTGGAACAATTGGGGTGGGAAGGGACCCAGCCCATTGGTTACGAGTTCGCGAGGGAGAGACGCCTCTGCCCCAGTGAAGGAGCAAATGAGGGCGTGGGAACGCAACCTGCGGATTTGATTGAACTTGGATTGAACTGAACAAGACACGGGAAGGAAAGAGGGAAAGAAAGAAATCGGAAAGAGGTCTCAGAGGGAGAGAAAGAAATCGGAAAGAGGTCTCAGAGGGAGAGAAAGAAATAGGAAAAAGGTCTCAGAGAACAAAAAGACATAGGAAAACTCTCCGGCCCGGACCCCGCAGCTCCCAGGGTCTCCCTCAGAGTGCAGCGCCTTTCACAATTTTAGCCAATCAGAGGAGGCGCTAAACAATTTCCAGCCAACCAGAGCTTTTCTCGCCGATGACTCACCGGTTGCCAGGCGGGCCCGCAGAGCCCGGCGGCCCCGGAGCGGAATTTGGGGCTCGGGCCGGGGGACGGATCCGCCCTGGGGGGGTCCCCGAGCCCCCTGCCCACCCCTGGGGCCGATCGGGGGCTCCCCCACCCAGCAGCCGGTGCTGCGGCGGCCGCGGGGCAGAGGGGTGGGAAAGGGGGGTCCGGGCTGGGAGCGGAGGAAATGCGGGAGGAAGAGGAGGGAGAGGAGGAGGAGCAGGAACAGGAGGAGGAGCGGGAGCAGAGCGGGGGAATCACGGCGCTCGCAGCGCCCGCACGCTGAGCCTGCAGCCCCCCCTGCCCGGGAGCATCGCCCCCAGCCCCGAGCCGCAGGTGAGGGCGGAGGCCGAGCTCGCCCCGGCTCCAGCCAGGGCTCTCCGGGGGGATTTTTTTTGGAGAGTGTTCGGAGCCGGCAGATCCCGGACTCGAGCCCCGGATACCTCCGGGCTCCCTTAGAGGAGCTTTTTCGGGGGGAGAGGAGCCGCGATCGCCCCTCGGGAGGGTCCCAGGGGGTCCACGTGGGGATGGCCCGGTACCGACGGGGCGGGACATTGGTTTGGGGATCCCCGTGAGAGCCGGGGCTGTGGAACGGGAGACCCCCGGGGCGGGGAGAGGGGAAGGGGCGATACCGGAGCTGGGGGACCCCCGGCAGCCCGGAGATGAGGCGGGGACGGGACCCCCTGACCCTGACAGGGGCGTGTCCTGGGGTGACTTCATGATGCTCGTACCCCATCGGTCTGTTTAGCCCAGAAATGAGTTCTGCACCTTTAAGGCTGGTTCTGAGAGCGAAGGGTAGGAGGGAGAAGCTGCAGTTTGTTTTCATAAACTGCACTCACTCCTCCACATTCGGCCCCTGGACTGTTGCAATGCCTTAAGGAGCTGGAACAGAGGCCAGACAAAGCTAAGAGGAATAAAGTGGATTTTTATTGAAGTGCCTTCAAAGGCCACACTCTGGCCGTACCATAGCCATAGTTCTGGCTCTGCCTGGATGGCTCCAAGACAGGAACGAAAGAGAGTCACAAGATCTCACATTTTTATAAGGTTTTAGTCTATTTGCATATAGAAGTTAACTGTCCAATTAATAGCTTCCAGTTATGAAGTTTCATCCTCCTTGCTTGCTTGCCTGCTCTCCTCTTTTCATGTTGTTTATGCTTTGGGCCTGAATTTTGAAGAGATTGTCCTTGAGTCTCCAGCTGGAACAGAATTGTTTTGTCTTCACTACCCTGTGAAAAGATCCCAGTAACACTTAATATAAAGCTAAAAGCTGCACACCAAAACAGAACAGAAAAACTTAAAACCTAAGGTATCAGTTTTCTGTAGTTGGACCGACAGCAGGACAGAGCTCTCCTTTGGTTTTAGTTCGTTTTTATCTCACTGAGGCAGAGAAGTTCCCAGACTGTGTTTTTTTTTTTTCTTTGGAGCTGTTTAAACTGCTCTGGACTGAACACCCAGAACACCACTGGCAGCTCCCACCTGTGACCCACTGGGCCAGGCCTGGGCCATGACATTTCCAGTGCTGGAGGGACAGATAAGAGACTGATAGGAGACTGATAAGAGACTGAGTGAGCCAAGCTACAGCCCACGGAGGGACATTCTGAGTTTGTCATCTCTTTTGGAGCGGCATGAAGTTTTATTGTTTAGTATTGTTCATTTTTTGTGCTGGTGAATGCTTTGCCTGTTAAATAAACAGGTTTTTGCCCTTTTCTCCAAGGAAATCTTTTCCCGAACCGGGTAGGGCAGCAACCGCTTGAATTTGCTTTTTAGAGAAAACCCCTTTGGAGGTTTTCTCTCAAATTTTCCCTAATCCAGGACAGGGTGGTGGAAAGAGAGAGGACCCCCAAGTGGCTGGAGTGGGGGACCCTGAAATCCCCCAGCATCCCTAAGCAGAACCCTGAAGAGGGGGGATCCCCAGGACCCATGGGATCCCCAGCACCCTGAGACAGGGGACCACCAGAACCCCAGAGGGATGAGACTGGAAATGGGACACTCCTGGTGGCTTTTTTTATTCACTTTTGATTTTTGGAAGTTTTTATGGACACCAGATGACTTCTGGAGATGGATTTGGTTGGGAGGAATTCCCAATCCAAGGCATTCACACCTTGTTTTTTCCCAAACCAGGATTTCCCATTCCCAAACCTTGGCTGAATGGAGGAGGAGGCTGTGAGGAAGAGGAAGATGCCCCAGGACACCCAGGCAGGTGAGGAGGAAGTCAGTGCCCCTTTCCCCCTCTCTCCTGCTCCATCTCCCAGCCCAGCACAGCCCCTGGCTGCAGGACAACCCTGCTGCCAACCCCGTCCTGCTGGGGATGCACTGGGGGGATCTCCTTCCCCTTCCCTCTGGCACGGAGGCAAATCCCATCCTGTCCTTGTCCTTCCTCCCCCAGACAAGGAGCTGAGGATGGAGACCAGGGAGGACAAATCCCCACAGCAGAACCTCATGGAAGAGGCCGTTTTGAGTGGCTCCACAGTGCAGGAATCCAATAGGGAGGAAAAGCCCCAGAGATCCCACAGGAGGAGAGGCTCCAAACCCAGCGCAGGGTGCTCTGAGGAGGAAAGAGCCACCCTGAGCCAGGAAAGTGGACAGAGCTTCAGCCAGAGCTCAGAGCTGGTGGTCCATGAGCAGCTTCATGATGGGGAGAAGTCCTATGAGTGCTTGGAGTGTGGGAAGAGCTTCAGGAAGAGATTCAACCTGGTCTGCCACCAGAGGATCCACACTGGGGTACGGCCCTATGAGTGCTTGGAATGTGGGATGAGCTTCAGCCACAGGTCCGACCTGGTTGTCCACCAGAGGTTCCACACTGGGGAGAGGCCCTACGAGTGTCCCGAGTGTCAGAAGAGGTTTCACACCAGCTCCCATCTCCTTGTACATAAACGAATTCACACCAAGGAGAGGCCCTTCCGCTGCCCCGACTGCGGGATGGGCTTCAGGCACAACTCCACCCTCGTCACCCACCGGCGCATCCACACCGGGGAGAGGCCCTACGAGTGTCCCCAGTGTGGGAAGAGCTTCTCAGACCGCTCGTTCTTTACCCGACACCAACGGAGGCACCGGTAAGGGAAGCCCTGCGAGTGCCCCGAGTGCGGGAAGAGCTTCATGAACTGCTCCAGCTCCATCCCCATCAGAGGACCCACATTGGTCAGAGCCCTGGTCACCCGCAGTCCCTGTGATACACAGTCAGAAGTGGCTGGTGTTCCTTTTATTTTGCCTCTAATTATCTTTTGATTTATCTCACTCCCTTCAAAACACAGAAAATCAGGATAAAAATCAACAAATTCCTCAAAGGCATCTAAAGCCTCACATATTACTTGTGTTTTGGGGGAATCTTGGATTCTGGGAGATATCTGGGAGGATATGGGGAAGGGTTGGGGGGTATTTGGTTTAGTTGTCTTGATTTCTTGGCACTCCAAAAGATGAGAGGGATTGATCTGTCAGCTCAAAACTTCTCAATGCTGTGGAAAGGGCTAACAGCAGGCCTGTTAGCTAAAGCAGCAAGAAGAAGCCGAGAAGTAAGAAGAAGCTGATAAGGAGCTCTCTCCAAGGCTGTAACCAAGGAGATCGAGAGAAGAAAGATAAGAACACCTTGCAGCTGGATGAAGTAATGTTAGAAAGATAGGTGGAGTCACTATAACTTTAACCAATAGCATTATGTTGATTTATTGTGGCCAATAGATCAGGTAGAAGAAGTATCAACAATTGAAAAGTGTATAAAAGTTAGCCATGTTAAAAAATAAAGTGTTGCCAACTGAGACTGCTTGTGGTCTCTGCTTTATGTCGTGACCGCCTCGACAACGACATTTGGTGACCGCTGACGTGATAAGAACAGTCGGTGGGGGCCCGGACGGGGTCCTAGCAATTGGCAACCGTGACCCACTGGGACGTAGTGGGGGAGGCGGCGTTGGTGCAGCTGAGAGTGGCAGGTGGAAGCCACTGGGAGGTCCGGACCCGATTCTCTCCAATCAAGACACCTGGAAGTAGGTGAGCCACCAACTAGTAATAATGGGACATAATTTATCTAAAGAGGAAGAGAATGTTCTAGCTACATGGAAAGTTTTGTTAAGAAATAAGGGAATTAATACGTCAGACTATGCACTTCGTAGTATATTGTTGTGGGCTAAATCACAGGATCTTGGCACTGATCCCGACACAGCATTTAGTGTTAAGGCATGGAAAAAGGTCGGGGAGAGACTGTGGGAAGTCATCCGAGCGGGAGATAAAACGGCTGTCGATCTAGCAGTTACTTGGAACTCGCTCTTTGAGGCATTAAAGGAATGGAAAACAGAACAAGAGCAAGCAGAGTGGGATGAGGACGAAGACTTGGGGCTGTTAACAGAACCTTACGGGGGGAATGAGGCAGAGGGGGCCTCTGATGGGGAAGAAAGTCCGGGTGCCATGCAAGTTACTTCCCAAGCTGCCAAAGCTTCCGGGAAAGCTGCCAGAACTTCTGGGCAACCTGCCATAGCATCTTCTTATCAGACCTCTAAACCTCTTTATCTCACACCTGCGCAGCAGCTCGCGATGGTGCCTGTATATGCTACACCGCTACGCCAGTTAGCTGAAATGTCTCTAGCAGAGGGAGAAACCCAGCCATCTGCCCCCCCGCTTCCCTCCGCTTTAGTCCAGCCGTCCGCACCCCCGCTCCCCTCTGAGCGGCTTGAGCAACCTGCCAGGCCGTATCCTCCGTTACCTGACAGTGACAGCAACAGTGAATCGAGTGATGAGTCGCCTGCAGTAACACCTGAGCTGGGGCAAGGAGCTCTGGTCCGTTCATCTTCTAAGAGCTCTAGC